>JBBDHG010000057.1:13637500-13845868 GCA_037951165.1 Lophius americanus
CACATCGGCGTTGTCATGCACAACCCATAATGAAACATAGATGGGATGTTAGCTTTGACTTGTTGCAGCCATGCAAGCAGGAGCAGGCTTGCAGCCACACAAATGGGTTTCTGTCCTTAACATTACTCCTTACAGCGTGAATAGGAAGTCATGTAAAGCCAGTAGGTGCGCAGTTTTAAAGCAGGACCTTGGAGGAGAACACTCCATTCACACTCATTGTCACTCTCTAAGGCGTATTTATGTATGGCGGTGTTTATAATACATGGTATGTGGGTGTGAGTTGTAGTCAGGGACCTAAAACCACTTTCCTCCTCTGTATCCTTTCCCCTAAGCCTCTCAACCTCACATCACACTGTAGCCATGGCAACCATTCTGATTGATCTAACGCCATCTATTACCAAATGTTTCTCCAAACCAAAACTTAAGCAATCAAGTTCAGGTCAGTCCTCAGTGGCTTGCGGCTGAGCTAACCGTTCCAGTAGGGGAGGGTTATGGGAGTGGGCTTTCAGTTAATCAGATAGTGCAGGATGGTGAGTCAGGTTCAATAATGTTCTTTGCTTATAATTGGAGCATGAAGAAAATATTGTATATTGTATCGCCGTTAAGCTTAAATACACCTCACAACTAAGAAAATGCATCAGACACAAAATTATTCTGCATTTTACTGTGTTTTCTCATTTGCTGTAGCCGTGATTTACTTTTGCTTTGTTTATTTGCTTGTGTTTTCTTAATCCACAGCCATCCATAGCCATGTTTTAATACCAATGAAACAAAGAAGGTAAAATGTAATGCAGTCTTCTTCTTCAGTGTCTGTCCTTCAGCTGCAGGGGCTGTATGGCTTTATGTGAGGAAGGATGTGTCACATTTATTTTATGTCAACAGCCATGGATAGTTGGTCAGGGTTCAGGGTTCACACTGTGATATTTCACCATGTCTCTATTCCCCTAAACTCCCTTGCAGTACTTGTATCCAGAAGCAATGTGGTCTCTCATCTCTGTCCGTCTGCTTCTTTTTATGTCTTTGTGAGGGCGAGCAGAGGAGAAGACAGACAGAAAACCTTCCAAAATAAGAGTAGACTCAAACAGACACTCAGAGCGGAAGAGGGATAGAGACAGAAAGGTTGAATGAAAAGAAAGCTTATTACCAGAAAACAGATGGCCCCCCAATTCACAGTGGCCCCACAGGGATGTGGAGGGACAACTCTTTTCACCTCTGGGTTATCAGCGTTGCAGAGAGGGGTGGGGCATTTAAACACATCTCTGTGCGTGTGCACTTTTGTTTGTTAACTTGTAAACAAAAAGCAAATTTGTGACATATCCGGCAAGGTGCCATTCTTAGCTTGATGGGGTTTGAATAGTTCCCTTGAAAATGGATCTCCAAAGACCAACAAAAACTTAGCGAATCCACGATCTTGCCCCTCAGGACTCTCATTTCCATCGCGGAGGCTGCGAAAAACCACGGGACTTGCATATTCAAAACAGCGGAATAATCCCTATAAAAAACCAAACACACACACATATTTGGCGTCACCTTTTATTTCATCAAACCCATCACTCATCATCATCACTGGACGAGTTAATGTCACAACATCCGTAAAATGAGATCTCACACGCGCTCAAACATTCACACCCTTTTAGTGTAAGTGTGCATATGCAACTGTATGAATGCAAACACACACACACACACACACACACACACACACACACACACACACACACACACACACACACACACACACACACACACACAGATGACAAGCAGTGAGTGGAAATGAAGGATTTGGAGTTCTATCCCGTTACATTATGCAGCAGATGGCGTTCAGGCCGAGCCCGGCCAGGCCTCTCCCTGGAGAGAAGGAGTGAGAGAGAAAGTGGAGGAGAGAGAAGATGGGGGAGGTGTAGGGGAGAGAGTGAGGGACAAAGCTGTTGTCCTTTCTGTTTAACTTGTGTGAATGCACGTGTTTGTTTCCTGTTTTTTGAGGGATCTCATTTGGATCGCTGGGGGACAGATACCTCGTCCTCTCCTCTCCTTCCCTCTCCTTTCCTCTGCTCTCCTCTCCCCTCCTCTCCTCTCCTCTCCTCTCCTCTCCTCCCCCTGCCTGCCCAGCTGAGGCAACACCTGGGTCCAGTCATGGAGGCCCCGACCCTAGCTGACCCACCACCAAGAGTAGGAAGTAGGAAGCAAAGGACAGAGGCGGAAAAGGTGAGAGTGTGAGGAAAAGATATTTGCGGCAAACCTTTGGCTGCAGGTGAGGGACTGGAGTCATATGTGAGACATTGCATGAGGCATAGCTTTAATTTTCCACACTATCCTTGTATTTGACTTGTCATTATACCTCGATTAATATTGTCTAAATTTACCTACATGCTGTGCAGTAGACTTGATCAAATGTCACAATCGATACGCACACACACTGATAGACATGCATACAAAGAGGTCTGTTATGTCCCTCCAGATCTTTGCCCCCGGCGCTTTTTGTTTTGTATTTTGCGAATTAATTGAGCCAACGCTCAAGTGTGGGACCAGATGTCACAGCGACCTGTGGGGATTATTAGAAATCTGTTTCCCTCGTGGTTTATGTGGACCCCTTCAAACCAGAATACCTCGAACTACTCCCGCTGAAGTTTAAGGGAGAAACAAGCCCCAAACCAGATTGCTAATGTACAAAATAACCAACACCAGGTCCAAGAATTTACACAGAACCTCAATATCGACATGTGGGTCTTTTTGGGACTTTTCTGTCCCGCCTCCAATGACCATGGTCTGTGCCCAATGACCACCAGGGGCCCCCTGATGCCCTCCTGGTTTGGTGTGAACAGCGCCATGCTCCTTGGCAGAACTGTGGGCCTAATGAACTCATCAGCCAGCTGGAGGCCCTGAATGGAGGGACAGAGGCCACATAGGGGAGGTTTGGAGGCTAGAGAGAGAGAGGGAGTTATGAAGAAGATTGTGATGCGGGGAGGATGAGGAGAGCTCACCAACTTGGGAAGTGAAGCAGGTGCAGCTTCAGTGGGGATCGAGGCCAAAGACAGGATGGACCCTGGGAAGGAGGTAGAAGTATGGAGGGCTGTAAGCGTGTTGTAATGGAGAAAAGAATTTGACGTTATGAAAGGAGGAAGCTCCAAAGATAGGGAAAACAATGGTGTTTGGGAGTCAAGTCAACTTTAGAGGTGTTTATACGTGTCTCAACATCTCAAAATTCAACAATCATGGTCATTTCTGCTGAATCATGGCTAAAGTTCTTCATAAAAACTTACCTGCTATGTTTGTTGCTCACAGATTTAACTTCAAACACATCTAATCTAATCTTAATTAGTGAAATAATAAAAAATGTTGATGGTTTTAAAGTGTAAGAGAGAAAAAACTGGGGTTTGTTTCAGTTGTAGAAAACATCTGCGTTGTTTGCAGACTTCTGTCTCTCTGAAGTAGTTACACTTACATCATCAACGAGAAACTGTCATCTCCGTTCACCGCCCAATCAACAAACTCATCCTTCCTCTTTTAATTCAGTCCCGAGTGTTTTCTCCCAGCTTGTGTGTATGTGCTTTTGTTTGTGTGTGTGTGTGAGAGTGTGTTTTGAGAGAGATCCATGAGAGAGAGAGAGAGAGAGAGAGAGAGAGAGAGAGAGAGAACGTCAATGAGAAATAGAGAAGGAGAAAGTGAGCACCTTTGTGTGTCCATATGTGTCTGGTTGGCGGAGAACACACTGGGCGCCCTGCTGGGAACACAGATGGTGCCGCGGCCTGCCACGGCAGCACTGATGATGGTCACATTCTCACATGGGACCCCCAGCTTTCTGGATCCCACACCTCCTGTTCAGGCCTGAACCCACGCCCCCTCCTCCTCCTTTTCTATCACACACAGGCAAGGCCAGAGTCCAGGCCACTGCCTATTTCACCACACTGGAAGAAAAGAGTGAACACAACACACTAGTTGGCGTTCCCACACCATCCACAGTGTCCCCTGTGCGTTAGTGGGCATCCCGGCCATGTAAGTGAGGCAAATGGAGATGAGTTGTCATTGTGTCTCAGGTCTAAATGCAGTTGCTCCATCTACCATCGCCTTGTTTTGTCTGAAAGACAGCATTTGTCCCACTTTGTCTTTATTTTCGCACACTTTCATTTCTCTCCTCTCCTTCTGCTGTTCTGTCTTTCTGGCCTCTAATTTCTCTCTCCTTCTCCCGGATGCCCCCTGTGGCTTGATGTCCACCTGAGAGACGTCTCATACATCTCCTGACAAAGTGACTAATCCTCCCCATTTCACAGATCCATCCCACTGCTCCCCCAATGTTCAAAACTGTGGGTCTGAGTGTGCAATGTGTGATAGTTGACAGGTGGGAGTGTGTCACACGGGTTCAAGGTGTTTGTGTAGTAACAAGCAGCTCAGACAGTTGTGGGTTCTACTGAGCTCTGACTGATTGGACCAAAAACTCCATTACAGATGTCTGGGCAGAGAAACATTGGTGTCTGATGACAGCTCCTGTATGCTGGCTCCAATTCACGCCAAAGAAAGTCACTGACTTCTTTGGATTTTTACAAAGATTTCCTTTTCATTAGGTTTAAAATTTGTCTTGTATTTCTGCCGAATATTAAGCCGAATTGTGACTAAAAACATTACAAAGACTGTAAATCAGTGTTCTGCTTTGTTGGTGATCTTTATCGTTTTGTAAACTGGGGAGAGGGAGGGCTAGATTTGTGTTTCCTAAGTGTCCTTTTTAGAGAAATTATGAACTATTGGAACTGAAACAACTTTCAATATCTTGCAAGAATTGAAGTGAAGAGAACACACTGGCTAGGTCCGGTTTTTCGATAACCTTAGGGGTTGAAATATTCCTTTCACACCTCAATAATGGGATTTCGAACACACTGAACTGTATGAAAATGAGCATTCATCCACAGAATGTGGAAATATGTTTTTCTATTACTTGCATTAAATAGATATTGTTTTTGACATATCAAATACAAATTTGTATCTTCTGTATCTTCTTGGTAATGGATTGCGGTTTCCATAATCTTTTTTTTTTAGTAACACATTCCTATGAAATAAATGTGGAAACTGGTGAGATGATGAATTGATATATAGGATGGAACCTATTTTATTTCCTAAATGTATTGAGTGTGTCGATATTAATTCTTGTATAGGATGCAGAGAAATACGCATATATAGGTCCTATCCTTTATCAAACAGTATTAAAGAAGTTGGTGCCTACTAAGTATTTACTGATTTTTAAGACAGCAAGCTGCTTCTTTTTTTTTTTTGCTGATATGCTGATATGCAACTTTCATTTGCCCGTCCAATCATGCAAGTTGCAAGTCCTTTCCAAAAAACGTCATGACTAAAGCAAACATCATCCTTGGCCATTCTCTGGTGACTTCACCACCCTGCTGCCCCCCACCCCCCAAGCCTTGTCTCCCCAGTCAATACATCAGCTGTTGGATGTAATTTCAGCAGGCGCAAATAAAACAGCCTTGGAGGGGTCCTTCACGTCTTTGGCCAAGGGCCTTGCAGCCTGAGGAGGGGTCCAGGCAACGCAGGCCACCAAGCATCTCCACTTCTCCGTCTGTGGAGCAATTAGAGTGGTGGTCCCTACGTGTGCCTGTGTGTGTGTATGTGTGTGTGTGTGTGTGTTTGTGTGTGTGTGTGTGTCTGTGTGTGTGTATGTGTCCGTGGGCTCCAGCTGTCAGGAGGCCTCTGTCTCCTGGTCCTGACATGTCTCCAATATACACCACTGTGAGTCTCTCTGTGTCAAATACACTCCACACACACAGACGGAGCCCAGGGCGAGCTGTCCGTCATCTCACAAAAATGTGCACATTTTCTCTCGCTCTCTCTCTCTCTCTCTCTCTCTCTCTCTCCCCCTTGCTCTCTCTCTCCCTTTCTCTCCCTTTCTCTTGCTCATATACATGTTTCACCGATACTGTCCTTCCTGCACTGCCTACTCTCTCTCACTCACAGTGAATGCGTGTGTTTGTGTGTGATGGCATAGGCATGGCGATGGCTGCCGGCCACGGCGAGTCATCCGTGCTTCCCCTTATCATTTTAATCACCTCGTTAGGCGCAGCTAGACCCCACACTCACTGACTACTGCCCCTCCTCTGGAACCATGCACTCCTGACCCAACACTGGTGGGTCAGGAGGGCACAGGGAGGCATGATGGCAAGAGAAGAAAAGAAAAGAAAGGAAAAGTAAAGAAAAGAAAGAGAAGAGAATGGAAGGGAAGAGAAGACTTATAACACAATGTTTATTTCAGCTGGTGGAGTTCCTCTGTAAAATGTCCAGTGCGTTGCCATCGTTGCACATGCAGAGATAAAATTGTCATATCGGATCTTCTTGAGATCTTAGACAAAGTTTCATTTTTGACGTTAAAAAAGGTAAAATTATTTCACAAAAGGGTTAGGGTACAAAATCATAGAAAATCCAAAAAAAGAAGAATATTTCTGCCACTTTTCCTAATTTGCTCTGATTAATCACCTCATTTCCCCCCCAAGCATTATTGTGTAACTCAGGTCGGGGCACAACCTCTAATTTGGGCAGTTTGGACTAAACTAAAAGAAACCTCGAGCAACTACGTTATTGCATTAGTATTAGCTATTATATGAAATGTAATGGATCTCCGGTTCCACTGGAATACGTTTTGTTTATTGCACTTTTACTGAATTGGGAATTTAAATGCAGGGCTGAAGTTCTTTTACACTGCCGATGCCTCATTTTAGGAAGGAAATGCGTTCAATGAATTTCAGCAAAAGTTATTACAACACAGACATAGTAAGTGATGTATGTTATGGATTAATAAAACATATAACACATATATGAAATATAAAAAAAAAGAGAAAAGGATCAATTTAAACAGCATAGAAAAAAACAATAAAACAGAGAATTCATGGGTAATCGCACTGATTGAGAGTAGTTCAATAACTTCTAAATGTCCACTTTCTCTCAAAGAATAATGATACTGTCACTCTACCAGCCTCTCTCTCTCACTGTGCACCATCTGGATAACTGTATATGTTGTGAATCAAGGATTCAGACATGAAAAATGATCAGTTTGTCTCTGATTTCTGGGTTCAGATTCTGAGGGGACTCTGCCTATGTTTTTCACTTTCCTTGCAGGAAACTTACTTCTTATCTTAGCCTACCTCAATTTGTTTAGATTTTTCATTTCTTATCTTATCTTATCTTATCTTATCTTATCTTATCTTATCTTCTATTCTATTCTATTCTATTCTATTCTCTTAGCTTTACCTAGCTTAGTTTAGCTTATCTGGCCTTTTCTTCCATGTCTTACCTTATCTTGTGTTGACATCTCCCATTAGGTTTTCTTGTCTTATTTTGTACTTTCATCTCATCCTATCTTATTTGTCTTATCTTTTCTTACCTTGTCTTTCCTTATCTTGTCTTATTTCCACTTATCCCATTACAAGTTATCTTATTTTCTTATCTTGTCTTATCCCGTCGGATCATGATTTATAGCACTACTTCTTATCTAGTTTTATCATATCTTGTCATATCTTCTCTTCTTATCACATCTTGTCTCAGCCTCTCTTCTCTTATATTGAATAGTCTTGTCTTTTCTTGTATTATCTCAATTTATACTTCTTATCTAGTCTCATAATATCTGGTCTTGTCTTCTCTTCTTATCTGGTCTTGTCTTGTATCATCTCATCTTATCTCTTATATTAAATTGTCTTGTCTTATCCTGACTTGTCTTATTTCTTCTTATCTTGCAGTGTCATTTCTTGTCTGATCTTGTCTTCTTATCCCATCTGATTTATCACAAGGAAAATGTGGATAACTTTTTAGAAACAACTTCTGATGCGATTTTAAGCTGAAAATGCCCCTCAGTCTTTCTCTCTCGAGCTGCACATTACATTTTCTGTCCCTTCTTTTATTGTTTCTATTCGCCAAAAAACATTGCACGTTCGAAAACACCCAACATGGACAGACATAGGCCTATTTATTTATTTTACCCATCCTTTATCATGCTTTCCCTTTGCCCACTAGTCCCAGGGGAGGAAGAGCGCTTGAGGGCTGAGGGGCGTGAAGAGAGAGAGGGAGGGGAGGAGGAGGTGTGAGGGGGGGTGAGGTGAGGGAAGGAGGGGGCGGTGTTAGACAATACCATTCCTCAAATATATTCCATCCACTCCGTCCCTGAAGTAAGCCTTTATTAGTGGGGATCGTTTGGATCTTATCTTGCATATGACACTGGGTGGAAGAAAGAGCGGAGGAAGAGAGAGTGGCGGATTATCTGTGAGCTGCCTTCCGATCCGCTGATTCCTGACAGGGGAGAGCGTCGCTTATCTCACCCCTTTATCCACATCTTCCAAAGGCGGATGGACCAGTAGCCCTGGCTGCACTTTCTCCACTATCTGCCCATCTCCTCTATTGTCTCTCCATCACTGGGATCGCACGGGGGGCTGACTGAGCCCACATCCCATCTTCACCATCACTAGTATCTTTTTTTTAAATCTATTTATCCGATCTCCAGATCATCTTTTAAGACTTCTGGACTGATCTGCTCGAACGTTTCCAGCGCTTGACGTTTGACCTATCGTGATTCCCATGGTCCAAGTTCTTGGCTGAAAAAGTAAACTGAAAAACATTTTTTTCTATAAACCGAGGGTTCATCTCTGTAACATTCGTGATTGTTTGGCCAGTGGATTATGAGTTAATTTGGGGTTGAAGCTCCGCTCTAGAGCGTTTTTTTTTTTTTTTTTTAACTTCGTTTACATTTTTTTTTTGCCTCAAAACTCTTTGTCAAGGTGAGTCTCAAATGCGGACATATTAATTTACACACAATTTAAAATTATGAGCTTGTTTTAACATTAAATAAGCTATTTATCCATCACTTGTCTTTTTTATTTTTTATTTGCCGCTGCTAAAAATATTTATAATTTGTTATTAGTTGATGAAAACACAATAACAAGATTATATCACACAGTGATATCATGTCCAGCAGATGTCAATATTAGTTTTTGCCGTCTTTTGCCTCCATGCTGTCAAGTTACTGTGTTCTCAGCCAAGCAGATGTGTTCATCACACTGTGACAGATGGCCAATTCTGATTATGTTAATTCACAAAAAAAGGAGTTTCTCCATCATAAACGATCACAACTCACATTACAGTTTAAAAAGGCTAACAAATAAATCCCTACTATTGAATTTTTTAAAAATTAGACCTTTTAAAACTTGTCTTTCATAATCATTTGTTGGCTTCGGCCTAATAAATTAGCCATGAATCGAACCATTCATTATTTATGATCTTTAATGTTATTAAGCAACAAATGCAGACTGAACATAATTTTGGGGGGATGTTGGCACCCAAAGAAGGACCCGGTTTGTGATTTCTCATACTGATTAGCCCTAAAGGTGACAGAAATTTTTGCTTTTTTTCCTAACCAGTTGTTATTGTTGTATTGTTTGAGGAATTCGATCACATAAGACGAGATTAATTAAAGCTCAAATTTGGAGATATAAATATTAGTAACCAATCTACCATATGCACATTTTTTATTGATATGAAATGTTACATCAATGATTTTAATAGCTGTTTTTCTAAATTGCAGCCTTCTACGGAGGAGATACCCCCACACCCGAGAGTAAAAATGATGCTGAGCCCGGACCAGGCGGAGACGGACCTCTCCTGGACTCAGTCCGACCCGGAGACGATGCTTAACGGCCTCAACTCAGCTGGCTGCGCGTCAGATGATCCGGCGGAGGGTGAAGACAGACCCAAATGTAAAGCTGACCAGCCCCTGAGCAGGGAGGAGAAGAGGAGGAGGCGGAGGGCCACGGCCAAGTACCGCTCAGCCCACGCCACCAGAGAGAGGATCCGGGTGGAGGCGTTCAACGTGGCCTTCGCGGAGCTGAGGAAATTACTCCCCACCTTGCCTCCTGACAAGAAACTCTCCAAGATTGAGATCCTCAGACTGGCCATTTGCTACATTTCCTATCTCAATCACGTGTTGGATGTCTAAAAGATGAGTCAGAGATCTCGGGGTTGGTAGATTGGAATCAAGCACGTGCTGGGAATCAGTGAAGTATGGCAAGGTTGGCATTATATGGTTTATTTTTGAGGTAGATATTCTTACATCAACACGTAGCTGATATCTGGTGCAAACACCCAATTTAGTCGATTATCGTCTGGTAAAATGAAAAAAAGTCATGACCGATACAAAAACGTCCTACCTGGCTGATACATTGACAACATATAATGCAAGACCCCGCTTGTGTGACACTAGATCCCACTGGAGGATTTCATCTAAGCGGTCCAACAGCAAACTTGACACCACTCTCTTCAGGCTTTAGGGCCTCAATGAACCCCTTTCAGCTCCGGGTGTTGGGGTTTTGCCATACCTTTACATTTGACCCCCTGAAGTGCGAGCCAGTTGTTGGTAATTGGTGTAAAAGGGCTCCAATCCAGATTGAAAAAAAGCAACAAGCGCAGAGTCGTTTGAGCTGTTAGATGCAATAATGGGAATAAGTTTGTGTAGATATACAAGGGTAGAAGATTGGCGGAGGGACCCTGCAGGCATTCATGGACCCACCACAAAAAATAAATAAAAAGAAAGTGAAAAAGCGGAGAAAATATTTGGGCGCTGGAGCAACAATTTGGGTGGTAGAGAAACTTTATCTCCACATTAAATCACTGTTGCAAATTATTCAATCTGATGGCATACATATATTTAAACTATTACTCAAGTTGTTCCATTCCTGCATCAATCTAATAAAACACACTGGGGGGTTTTTCTTTCAGAAATGAAGGGATGTAAAGAAGATAGCTGCTTTAGCTCTAGAGTAGATGATGTTTCCGTAAAGGAAGAAAAAAAGACTCAATGCGTAAGTGCCACTTATGACATATACAATTGTGACCTTAATCATTTTTTTTTAAAGTGTATGGAATAATTTATTTAATTGTGTTGATATTTAAGGCTTATTTATTTATTTTGATGTCATAGGCTGGCGTCTTTTTTTGTATAAATGTATATTGTTTGTTGCTTCTATATTTTAGACTGTGAAATTGAACCTGGAAAGTGATGGTGTTCTACTCTTTAAAAAAAGGCACTTTCTGTTAATCCATAGCATATTGATTTTTGATGTATGTTTGATGTATGTCATTTCCTTATTTTTTCAAATGCATGTCTATTGTCTATCAATAGCAACGATAAGCACTTCAAGATGGGGCTAAATTGGCTCCAAAAATTTTTGTTTTCCTAATTTATTTTGTTCAGAGGTTGAGAATTGGGCTGCTTAGAAAAGCATTCAATTTTGGAAATTTCTTTCCCTAACAAAACATTGTTATAAAGTGTATAAAAGAAAACCTCTTTTCGTTTGCTGTGACCAAAAATAATGCTAATAATTTCGAAAGACATAGTCTGGATTTATTAACCTAAACGTTTTACTGTTTTTGTTTTGATTGACTGGTTTATTTATTTATTTGTCCTTGATTTACATTACAAAATCCAATAAGTAATTTTATAGTGAAGAAAAAAACAACATATCCTCTATCCAAAGATTTTTTGTCTCTTCAGGGTTGTGTAGGCTACTTGTTGCTTTATGCAGATCTTTTGTAGTAGAGGTATTGTGTGACGGCTGGTTTCTAATGGAAAAACTTTTCATATTTTCCGGTGTTATTTTTAATTAAAACGGAAATACTTGAGGGAAAAAACAATTTCCTGTCTTTCTAAACACAAGAAGGTATTTTAAATTGGCTTAGAAAAAAAAAATCGAATCACTCATATCGGAACAACTGATTACTTTGATTCATACAGGATGACGTCAGCTGCACGCTCACCTAGACGCATCCACAATTTCTGTGTATAGGAGCTGCAACGTCAAATTACGCACGCGCTCACATAGTGGTCAGCAGCTAAAGACAGTGGTAGCCATGTCTGCTCCTGGCTGAAAGGCTCTCTTCCTCCCCAGAGAGGGGGCAGGTGTTACTCTAGACGAGCCAAGACAACCAAATTACTGGCCGTCTGGCACCTCCCGTGGGAAACCCACGAAGAGAGGAGGGATGGGAGAGATGGAAATTTATGAGCAAGCAAGCGCTGAGATGTAATATTGTCAAATGTAATGAACAAAAAGATCAAAATAATTTTCGTTCATTCATGATATCCCGATCAATTGCAATATGAAAAGCTTGTAGATGAGTTAGACGTGGAGAATATGTGAATGCTTTTATCGAAGCTTGATTAGATTATCATGAGTGGACCTTTTTTCTTGTGTGGCAGAGGGCCTCCTATCCATTTATCTATCTATCTATCTATCTATCTATCTATCTATCTATCTATCTATCTGTCCATCCATCTATCCATCCACCCATCCATCCATCCATCAATCCGTCTGTCGGACTGTCTTCAGGTGACAGCTGCAGGGAGGTTATGGCGGCCATGAAGGTAACGTGAAGGGTCCTTTCCTTTTCAGATGAAGGCTCTCCTGTATAAGTGAATTTGTACTTATTATTGTGACTTTGAGAATAGAGTTAGAATTCTGACTGAGGATGAGGTCAGAATTTAGTCTCAGGATACTGACTTTTAAAGCCGACAGATTCTAAAAGAAATGTGTTGTGTGGCTTCAGTTTATGAATAGCAATATGCAAAACAATATAACACAACTCGTTGCTTTGATGTCTAGCTCCTACGTGGCTGTTTTCGTTAGTCCTTACAACATCATTTCCAGCTGCAGCAGGTGTCTGTTTTCAGAAGAAAATATCCAGAAACCTATTTTATACCGCCTTCTCAGGAGCAAAAAGGAGACAGACACATTAAGAGAGGAGCCGTTGACATATAGTTGATCACATAGCTGCCAGAGTCGAAAGAGATGATGGAGAACAAAGACAGAGGTAAAATGAGAGTGAAATTGAACCGACATTCATGTGGTGGCCAGAAACATGAATGTTGTCATTCTTAAATGTTAGGATAAGTTGTTCCTGCGTATATGAGGTAGGTTTGAGTAGATTTGTCAAGAGAAATTTAGGGAAATACAACGTGTAACTATCCCATATAGCAATAGAAAATATTGTCATGTGAGATTCCATGAAGAACAAGAGGGTCTGCACTTGGAGGAGTTAATGGTTGGGTATGGCTCGAACTTGTGCAGGATTTCAATCAGGCCTTGGCTTGAATCTCATGTGAACTCAAAATGCATTTAACTGAAGTTACATCAAATATTCAAAGAATTCAATTCAATGATTCAAAGTGTTAATTGTTATATGGCACATATAGAAAACAGGTACAATGAAAAGTGTACAAAGAAATTCTCCCTTTGCCTTTCACTCCAAGCGTTTTAAAAATGAAAACACCTACAAAGTTTAGAATATGGAAGAATAGGGTTACATATATAAAATATAACAAAATATAACAAACATACAGACATAACAAACATAACAACAAGATTAAAGAAAGGAATAACACTAGAGAGCACTCAGAAAATGCACAGCAGTATCTGAGTTAAATAAAGCTTATTATGATGAGCGCATGACATTACATAACGGAAATGTCATCATCTCTAGGATGTTACTAAACCTACTTTTGTTTTTTCTGTAATCAAACAAACAGACAAAGATAAAAAAAACATAACCTCATTGACAGAGGTGATAAAATAATATTTATACATATAATAGCAATATCCAGATACATGTGTAGTATAACTACACTGAATTTAACGCAAACTATGATATTTTATAAACCTAACCAAGTTTTCAAGTCATTTCATTGGCTAAGCCTAACCGATCGCCTATTCTAAGTCACATGACTATCACAATGAAACTCTATTTCTGCCCAGCCAAACCTCCAAGAATGTGGACGCCATCAAATGTCTGGGTTTAAACCCTTACCTGCATGAAATGGTCCTAAAATTGACATGCTATTTGCAAGCTAACATACGATATAATGTTTGTTATTGGCAATTGTGACCAATACCTAACAAAAGCAACATAAGAGCCATGTCCAAATTCCATGCATTCATCATTCAAAGGCTTTCAATGGATGACAATGTAAGAGAGACAAGGCCTGCCTGCCTAATCCCAGGATTCATGGTGCATCGTTGACATTAAGGTTTTTACTCACACAACTGAGTTCACCAGCTTAATGTACGCCGCTCAGCAGATGAGGAGTGAAAGTGAAGCATACCAAATTCTCATAATAATAGGACACACTATATAAATGTCGAGCCCCACATCTGCTAGTACCAAAACTTTTTCAGCAGTTTTAAATATGACAAATTTTACTTCTACTGCTAAAGCGCTAGTGAAAGTTCAGTTAGAGGAACCATTCCTGTGCGCATGCAGGCCATAATTTATTTCTCATGCCATCCTGTCGTCTAGCCTGTAGCACAGTGACACACATTCATGGTAAACCTATCAACTTTACATATGACTCTCTTTCTCTCTGTTCATGCTGCTGCTGCATGCCCTCCACCTCCCCTTCCCCAGCTTACCTTCATAGATTCATCAACCTGATCATTTCACAGCCTCAGCAGAGTCATCAGCCACCAGCACCACCATAACCCTTGTCTGGCTTCCGAGGGGTATGTATCTTGCTACTGCTCAGACAGATGTCTCTCCATCACAATCTCCTTGATGAGTCGAAGCAACAAAGACTTTCTGACGGACTAAATATCACGTTTCATCTGTTGCAATAAGTATTTATCTTTACTTTATTTTCATTTTTTGCCTGATTGTCTAACCTGATTGAAATCTTCCTACCACTATGACCACTACAGCCATCTATATAACCAACTGATATAGATTCTTCTAAGGATAAATCCCCGAGCAGCAGCATCAGTCTTCTCTGTTTAAACGGATCAAGGCGGTAGGACAGGATGGAGATATGAGATTTTGGCAACCTTTTGTGTGTGTGTGACCCACAGAAGTAGGGGATACAAAAGTGAACACACACTTAACTGAGGTACAAGCGAAGTAACTTGTGAAACATTGGTGAAATTAGAAATAATGACTGCATTTGGTTACTCAAAAATAGTGAATATATTCAGGGTTTAAAATTAACTTATAGTTTTAAAGTTTTTTAAAAAATGACCAGGTTTTTGTGCAGATTAAACAGGACCTGGTGTAATTTTAGTGAAATTATAATATAATATTATAAAATCTGTGTAATGAGAGCTTTTGTTCATGTGTTTGTGATCATTTTCCTCCCGTCCTTCTCCTTCTTCTAGTTGTCTCTGCGTAAAATTGAAACTTCTCTGTAAGTTTACAAAGCAGATACATAGAGTCAAGCTATATGCCTACTTTTTCCCTCAGTGTCACACATTTTCATTTCACATAGGAAGTTTTGCAACTCCTTCTTCGCCCTTTCCATTGAAGTTTTTTTAGGGCAACTACTCCAACTCTAAAACTCACACTGATTTTTTTCAAAGCCACAGAAAATGAAGGCAGCATGTTTGTTACGGGTTACTGTCAGCAACTTTTGTCACGTACTAACTTTGAAACTTTGAAATCTGATTGTCATGAGACTATTTGCTGCACAGCATTCAGACGTGAATGACTGCATTTCAGACGGCTCTGTGAATACTTTTATCATAAAATAGAAAAAGGACACCAGTACGGTGCATCAACAGATTGTCCTCTTCAGAACACAAAACAAGCTCTGTGATTCTGGCAATGTGTGGCGATAGACTTCTGCTGCAGCTTATTGAATGGAGGAGTCCATCTGTACGTCGCTGTGAAGCACTACAAGGCCATTTGTGCTCCTCATCCCAAAAGCTTCCGTAGCATCAGTCCTCTTCAATTTATTCTTTACAATCCCCCAGAAGGGGTAGGGGAGAGAAAAGTGACAGGCGAAGCTGAAACTGCTGAGGGCACTGAACAGCCTGACTGACAGTGTGGCCACTGCATGATTGTGTGTGTGTGTGTGTGTGTGTGTGTGTGTGTGTTTGTGTGTGTTTGTATGTTTGAGTGTATGTGTGCGTGAGAAAGTACCACCTTTCATTACAACCCCCAACCCTCTTTGCACCGTGTGCTTACATAATGGTAAAGGCCGTGGAATGACCATATGTCAGGAGGTGTGTGCAGACAGCAGGGGATTATCCAGTGGCCATTATCAATGTTTGGCTATCCTTCTCCTCGTCATCATTCCGGTATACTCAAAGCCTGGCGGGGCAGACATACACACATGGCGCTCTGCACACGCCCATTTAATTCTGAGCTCACTAGTTCTGTATAAATTGGACAGGGAGAATGAGTAAGAAAACAAACAGCCATATGCTCAAAGCACGAAGAACAACATTTTTGCCTCCTTTTTTCCCCTTCTCTTTTATTCTCCAATTTGTTAGGAATTATGGAAGTGTTCATGTTCAAGGCGAGAACTCCCCAATCATATTGCACTCTAATCCCCCCCCTCCTTCCTCTTACCTCTCTCATAGAGGTGTGTGTTTGTGGCAATACATGAAGCGTGCACATCCCTGTGTGTAGTGTTAAGGGTGCTCATGAAGTAGAAGTACAAAGCCTGGTCCATGTGTTGAAATGCAGCCCCCGGGATGGTCCGTATTATCCCTGCCTACTTCACCAGCAGGGTCCCAGGGTTCGAGTCGACTCGTGGCCCTTTGTCTCCAGACAGATGGAAATGGGCAGAGGAGAGGAGAAGTGGAGAATCAGAGATAGAGGAGGAGGGGGAGGAATAGAATGGACGAAGGATGGAGAAGGGGAGGGGATGGGAAGGAGAAAGAGTCAGTCTGTTCTCATTAAGTGCTGTATTGAAGACATCGTCCCCCCACAATGCGTCAGCAGCCGTGGATGGTCCCCCTCTCATTCAGACTCACGCCTGGACCATCTGTACCACGGGTCTGTCATAAGGTGTGTGTGCATGCATTAGGCGCCAGCACACGGCCCAATCTGGTGAGTTAAAACGGTAATATTCATTGGGTTTCTATTTGGTTAAGATCTTTTAAATCCAATTGTTTGGGCCTTTGTTGTGGATGCCTCATTAGTGTGAAGCAGTGTGAGTCAGACAGGGAGTTTATTCAACATCCTGCTGTCCCTTTTTCCAGTCTCAGCGGGCACACTCACATAAACAAGATGCAGAATTATAATTACTGAATCATAAATACATTAAGGAAGAATTATCTCAACTTTAATCCTCTCTAATTGTGACCAATTATTTGCTTGTTGCCATGTCTTGAACAGAATTCCTTAATTTTATCAACATTTCAGAACAAAATCCTGAGTAGGCTATTACCACTTGTACTCTTATTTCACCATAGACTAGATTATTTTTTTCAGCAAGTTTCATAAGACTGAAACCTGCAAAATATTCGGTTTTACTATTAAATATTCCCTATTGTGAAGCAGGAACCCGTGATTTATAAAAACAATAATTTTCAATAATCACTCTCACTTTTCAGTGAGTAGAATTGGGTAGAATATCTGTAATGATCTGTTTGAGGTAATGTCCCTTTATTACAGGTTATATGCCCTTATTCTTCAGATTATAATGCCTTATAATTTCCGGTAATATCTGCTTCGTTACCAACTGACCAGACATTTTATAAGCACATCCAGGTCTCCTGGTGGTGTGGGGCTCTGTCTGTATGGACTTCATTTATATAATGTCGACCTCCACAGTATTTATAAGCTTTATCTTTATTCCCCAATAATGTGTTGAAGGAGATACAGCTATTACTCTTCTTCACTTTGTCAGACACCAACGATACGCTTGCCTGTCGTTGGTGTATAACTCCAAAAACTTTGAAATTTTGGCGTTAAACTTTGCTAATACTTCAAACATGACAAAAGAAAATTAACCTTTTGGCATTTTGGAAAGTCTGTCATTTTTCATTTACATTTGTTTTGTGGAAAAATATATAACTTAGGCTGTTTTGAGCATGTTGTGTTTGTTTGGAGTGTAACTTTTTAAAACTATTTCAAAAATCTTCAACAAATTGTTACAACACATCCAACATCTACAATTTATGACCATTCTTCAGAAAAGAGTGAGATTCCATTTGAACCACATCAAGTAAACAGTGTAATAGAAAAAAATAGTGTATTTTTTTTCTGGGAAAAGATTTACACCAAAACCGGAATGATGCAACACGTGTCATTTGTCAATTGCTGGAGAGCATCTGGTTTGTTGATGTGGATTACATCAGTAATCAGTTTTCCTTTTGATACTTATATTATAAGTTTTTGTGATTTATTGAGTTTTCATGAACAAGATCTTGATATTTATTTCTGATTGCTTAGTTGAACACATACAAACACTCAAAAAGCAACCTTTTTTCAGTGTTTATTCCAATAAATGTGCTTATAACAAACTTCTTTAATATATGTGTGTTAGCTTTGTTACCCATTCTAGCCGGTGTAACTAAAAATAAAGCATTTTTAAACCCAAAAAAACTGACTGATTTGACACAACTTGATTGGCACAATCAAACCAGTATTAAGTTTCTGCCTTTAGTTCGAAGAAAAAACAGTTAAGTAAATATAAAGACATATCATTTTGTTAAATTTATGTTGATCAGTTTATTTGGCTGGACACTCATAATCCATATTTTGCAAATAGAGAATTTCTAAATTAGGGATCAATAAAGTATGTCTGGTCTAAGTCTAATGCAGCAATTATTCCAGTAGTTTTGGTTTCACTTAGATCTGTTGTTTTTCATTTTAATAATGTTATTAAATTATGTCAAACACTATTCAGTTTGATAGAAATTGGTGACATATTTGGACAAAGTAAATTCAACTAAATACTTTTGAGTGTACTGTTTGTTTCCTAATTCAGAATATGCAGTACCGGTCTCTATAAACTGATTCTCTTCTTGTAATTCTGCACATTGAGAGAACCTTTAAATGGCTTGAAATAAAAAAATAAAAAGTTAAGGCCAAAAAAATATGTAACTTAAAATGAAACATTCTCATTTCGAATCCAACCCCAAAACCCTACACATATGAAAAAGTTCCTCAAACTTATTTTCCCGCACATGTAATTGGCTCCTGAACAGAGAGTCTCATCTGGCTGACTGTAAAGATTGTCACCTCCATCCTGCAGCAGACATATACATCCGTCTCTGTGTATGCATGTATGCGTGTGGTCTCATAAACTGCATCTCTTCCTACTTCGTCTTCATTTCTACGTGCTTTCATTTTCCTCCTCTATTTACCAAAATCCTCTCTAAACTCATAAACTCCGTGTCTTTGGGGAGGAATCCATCCATCTTCCGGACACCAAATTGAATTGATCTCAGGGGCCCCCACCTCGCCTTCTCAATAGGGGCCATCTGCGCGCGCTTCCCACTTTGAATAAACATGAAGAAGTGACAGTACTTGCTGCTGCTTGCAGTCACACGACGCGCGTGCCCACAGGGTGCCTCGCGCTCTCTCTCAGCTGTGTATTCTGATTTCATCGCTCTCACTGCAGCTGATTGATTCACACATCCGGGCTCGGAGGACTTTTGTTAACCTGTGGGCCTATATTTCATAATGATCTGTAAATATGGTTTATAAATATAGATTTGAATTAATGGATTATTTACTTTTTTGATGAAAAAAGCCGAATAAAACGCAAAATGACAAATAACTATATGTTTGTGGAGATTCTCATTTATTCACCTCGTGCTAATGCTCTAGGCTTAAAGTATCAACGTAAAATTAACTTATTTTATTTTTCTTATTATTATTCTTTTCTAACATTTTTATTATCAATTTAATTAACATTTCAATTATATCACTTTAAATCCCATTTTTGTCTAATATATTTCTATTTCTATGTATTATTAGATATTATGTATATATATATATTAGAAATTATGTGTATATATATTATTTGTTTATTGTATATCAGTTTCTTTTTTTAATTTAATTTTTAAATCCGTGTCATAAATAATGAATTACTACTGATTCAACGTAGATGGATAGGTTGCGAAAAGCACAAATATACAAAAAACATTAGTTATGCTTTTGAAGATATTATTATTGTGTATATGGGTTGTAATGGCAGAAATATACCACATGGTAGCGCAGTAATCATTAACTACAATGCTTGAAAGCTAATACAGGCCTTCTTGGAGAAGACGAGAGTCAGATGACTTCTTTTAATATGAATAAAATAAGCTAAATTATAATGGATTATAACTGTCTTTGTCATAAGTCTTTTTATAAATATGTAAATGTTATTTTTTTCAAGTATGTTGTTTATTGTTCATTGTGGTTCATCTTAATACAAACATGTGTTTTTTTCTTCTTTTCCTAAATATGCATACATACAAGTATTAATAAGAAATAATCCTACATAAATCATCATCCACCTCTGTCCTTGACATAACATTAGTGTTTATTTGGCTCTCCGTGGGGAAGGAAAGGGGTCATGTCACAGTCATGACCTCCATTGTGTTCTGGAACAAGGAGACATATGATGGTGTGGAGTGTGTATGTTGAGGTAAGGATGAGGTTGAAAGCAGGGCAAAATATTGATTTATATGCAGCTGTGTGATTGCTACAGGCATCTGTTGCCTCAGGGTGTGAACTTTCACGTGTGTTTGCATTCTGAATGAACTGAACCCTTTATCCAATGGCAGCACGAGTAGAGAGATGTGAAGTCAATTGGTGGGGATATATTTTTTAATTGATCTTTTGAAACCCTTATTTAACCAGATTGAGGTTAAAAATACCATAGTATAGGAATGAGAACTTAATCATGTGCATGACCATAATGTAATTCAATCTGAAGAAAGAAACATGCTTTCACGCATACTATGTTGATTGTGCAGTCTGCAGTTAATGCCTCCGATCAGAGGCATTCTTTTTCTGAGTACTTCTTTTGAGTTTGAGGTCTTTGAAACTTTCATTTAAGTCATTGGTTCTATAGGGTTTTGCAGGAATGGTTAAAAAGTATATGAAATCTTATATTTTGACACCTTTGTGCCATTAATTACAAGCATGTTCATGGTAAGCTCAGTCCCATATTTACCATAAAGATGACTTTAGTCATAGTCAAATTTTAATATAAGTCATAATCTCACTCAATTTTAATCTGACTAGTTTTTAACATTTTTTAATATCAAAGTATACTATCAAGTCGGAGTTTCTTTTTATTTTTAAATACTTTTTAGTTGATTTAGAATGTAAAATTATTAGAGACAAGAGCTATGTGTTTATCATGATTTTCTTATTTTTCGGCAGCTCTTTTGTGTTCACTGCGAGATAAATGCGACCTTCGGATTTATCACTGGCATAAATTGTGGGTGGGGTCTTTACCCTAATGATTTGAGGGCCACTCTTCTAGAGAGAATGTTTGCATTTGAAGAACATTAAACTCCAGATATAGTTTATTACGGAATATCTCCAAAATAAACAAAAATCTTATCCAGTAGGCTACTTAGGCCATAATCCTATAATTTGTGTTAGTGGGAAAAAGAACATTGCCCCAAGCTGTTAAGTAAGTTTACAATGATTTATCAGCAGGAGGAGGAGGGTCAGTATTGATATATATAGTAGTCCTGTGTTCTCCTTTATTAAAGGAGTATACCTTTTAGCTGACAGAGAGGAGCAATATTTGTTTACATTCCCTATTGAGTAGCTGCTTCGTGGCCTCTTTGACTTCATTGTGCCTCTTTCACTGACTGTGTCCACGCCAGATTGCTATCAGCTGGCTCTTTTGTCTCTTTGACAGATTGATAGCATCTTTGAAAATTGTTTACTTTACTTTACTTCATGTGCTATGATGAAAACATTACTATTGGATGAAATAGCTAATAAAGACTCGTGCTTTGATCTTGTATAAACACTGAAAAACCTTTATGAATAGACTCTTCTGTAAAGTTTATGAATACAGTAGAACTTAAATCAACAATGCTACTCAACAAATATAATGAACAAGATACAAAGGAACCTGTAAAAAAACTGTGTGATTTCATGATTTCATTTCATCTTCAATTAGTGGGTTCTTAACTAATGATCACAAACTCAAAAAATGTATTTATCTTAACTTATTCTTTATTGGGCTCTTCTACACCAAAGCCCCTAAACTGTTCCTTTCTAAAAAGTATACTTTCATTTCTTTCATTTGAGAGCCAACAGAAGATGATTCGGGATAATAGCGCATTGTCACATGTATTTGTTTGAACTGACAAAAAAACAAACAATTCATTTATCTTTAGCATTTTTGACACATTATACCAGTGCTTTTTGCAATCACTTTAAAGCCCATTACGTATTGAAAATGAGCAAAGTACAGTTGGCACAGTTGTTCAATTAACTTTTCAGTTACGAAAAACCTACAATACATATTCAATTACTAATATTTGTATATATTGGAAATTAACATGAATGGGTGCTATATGTTGAAATGCATTTTATATAGTCACATTTGGAGAGGCTTTTGATTGGCATTAGGGCATCAGAGCATTGGATGTTCATTCACAGCCCTTGATACAACATGTTGTGGGTCTTTGAATTGCTGTTGACCCTGAAACCCTGGCTTCCAAGGCGCTTCACAGTGGCTGGCTCACAGGGGTTGCTCCCTGCTCCTCAGGGATGGATCATAACATAAATTAACAATGTTGTACTGTGTACAACTTGAATGAAATAAAGTATGTATTATTATAGTAAGCATTATAACATTATTATATACGAAGATATACATGAAAGTGAAGTCTATTTAATCAATTGAATCCCCCCCTACCTGGCAAATTCAACTTGCTGGATTGGATCCATGTGCTGGATATGTATTCAACAAAATTTTTCAGGGGCATTTTAGAAGAACTTAAAATTTTATTTTGGGCAGCTTACACATTTTTTATCGCAAATCGAAACTCACCCATAAAACAGATCAATCTTATTACCATTATCCACAATGCCATTATTAGTGTTAGGGTCCTGTAACAAGCCCCACTTCTTCTTATATTTCGAGTAATGCACGGAAATATGTGAAGAGTAGCATAGATATGTCTTTCCAGAAGGTCTTCCAGAAGTGGCAGTTATAAAAAGATGAGACAAGGATTCAGCTTCAGTGCCACAAAAAAGCATTCTGTTAAGCTATGTTTTATAAAATTTAATAATAAAAATAATAATAATACATTTAATATATAATCACTTTACATTTGGATCATATATCAAAGTGCTACAAAGTAAAAGCAGATAAAAGCATCAATAAAAAATTAAATAATAACTATATAAAAACCTGACCAAAAAGCAGCAATGTTAATTAAAGCTATAGGTTCTGCTAAAAAAGGAAAGTTTAAGGAATGAATTGCAAGAATAACACATTTGAAACTCTTTGACTTTAATAGTAAAGAAATATTTGTTATGTTCAGTCATTATCCCACCCAGCCTGATATGCAGCAGGTTCACTTCTTCTTCGTGTATGTAATGTTTTGCCAGCTTTGAATCCCTCCAGTGTTACAGCTACCACCTAGCGCCATGTATCGGTACTACACCCCCCATATGCTGAGAAGCACTGCCCCCTGTGAAATTCCTGACTGCCAGGGTGATTCCTATCGTTACTAAGGGCTGCTTCCTACTACAGTCCACAGCGAGCTCTGGGGTGAACTACTTTATAACCTCTGGATAAATGATCAACCACAGGATATGATACCCCCGCTGATAAAGGGTGAGTTATGATATAATTTCGCCGGTCATATGTTTTCTGCATGGCTCAGTGGTGTCTGAAGCTCAGTCTGACAGTCTGTAATGTCCTGGCTGGATTCGTTAAACCTACAATAATCCACGATACCGTTTTCTATTTCCTTAATACACACAGGATTAAAACTGATGTGTTGAGTGGTAGGCTAGATTTGTTCTAACGTTTTAAGGAAACACTTTGGAACACGCCCTTGCTACCTGTGTGGAGGGGAACTTCGTCAGAATGCCATCAAACTGTGGTCGAACCGTCGTTCATCTCCAGACCGGAGAACTTCATTGGGTTTAGTAACATTTCATGGCAGTGTCGAGTTAAGTTTTCCTGTCAGATATGTGAAATATAGGTTTATACAGCGGCCTCAACCATAAACCCACTCTCAGCTACTGTAGGAAAAAAGTCAACTATATTTCACACGGTTGACTTGAGCCGCAGTAGCCCGGCTGGTGCACCGCAGCTCAGTGGTGAACTGTTACCTACGGCGGCGGAGGAGACACACACGGATACAGTATATTATAACCTTAGACCTCAAAAAACAACCAGTTACATAAAACACTCTGAATACCACCAATTGGAAAGCAGCACAGCGTACGTTATTTTTCTTCAGTAGTCTCATTTTAAGCAGCTGAGGTGAGGGAGACCAAAAGAGGAGGGGGGGCTTCCGAGGCCACGGTGAGACCAGGGAGTTTCCTGCCTGCTGGTCCGCCAGCACGTTGGCTCACAGGTAGGGGCAGGACCGGTAAACTTGCTCTGGAGCGATGAACCTGGATATGTAGTTTTTCTGATACTTAATTTTTTTTAAATAAATTATCACAGGTGTAATGTGACTTGACATTATTGGTATACTTTCTTATAACATTATCCCAATTTTTCAAAAATTTAAATGAAAGCAATTCATCGCCATATCGGCGATATTATTAGTCAAGAAAAATTGTATAGATGTTCCTTTTTCACGTAGTTACTATGGTGAACCGTATTCATTAACTTATATTTTGAATTAATTTGTTTCATATACATATATATTGAGATACAAATAATTTAAATAATCTTCATTATTAAAAGAATAATATAGGCTTATGATGTGTTTATGACTGTTGAAAATGAATTAAAACGGTTAAAGCACCAAATTGCTTGTTCCACTAAACATCTGACCCAAACCTATACACACACTGATCAGCCACAACATTGATACCAGTTACTGGTCCTAATGTTGTGGCTGATTAGTCTATGTTAAATAAATTATACTTTTGACCTGAGATAAAGGGCATACATGTAAATTAACAAACATTGCAACTTTTCCAGTGCCATTTATGAAGAGAGATATAATGTATACATCAATCTACCAAAATATTAGAATCTGTAACATATATTAATGTTACGGCTAGTAGGTGCACATTGCATTTATAAGAAATCACTGAAGAGAAACAAATTCCTCAGCATTTTACAAGTAATTATTTTCTATATAAATGAAAAATAGCTGATACATCGGCCTAGCAGTCAAAAATAGTCAATTAATTATACTTACTTAACTTTGACCAAGTGAACCTGAAAGTTGTATAATTACCTCTAATCATTTTGTAACTGATAATGTTATTAACAACTCCATGTCTTCTAAAGTGTTGAAATATCACAACGAGCCTTCTTGAGAAGACCTTGTATACCCTGCCCTTAAACATGGTATGTGTAGAGACGAGGAGGACTAACATTGTGAGAGCTCAGACCGACAGTATATTATAATGACGGTCTCTTACGCTCCATAAATTATGGAAAACCGTCATTATCATGAAATGTTGTATGCCCTGAATGAGATTTAACATCTGAGAGTTGTGTGATTCTTATCACTCATGGATTCTTCTTCAGACTGACTCCGAGAGAAGTGTTTTATGGTTTGCCTGACAGCTGCAGAGGAAGAAAAAAAACTGATAAGGAGGGCATCTACGTGGAGCTCTTGGACGTGAGGTGTGTGCTTGAAACTACATTGGAATGTAGTCTGTTTACACAGCTCAAAACAGATATGATAGCATTAAGATGTATGTTTCCAGGGTTTGACTTGTCAGCTTTTGATTTCTCCTCACTACTGTTTCAGTGGACGGAAGTTGTAAAAGATAATCTCTTGAGAGGAAATGGGCAATATGTCAGTGTCATTTTTCCCCAATGTCTTGTTCATTCGGGGTTGTTCAGCGCAAATAAGGGGCCGCTTCTTGTGACATGCAGCATCAACAGAGCCATGTTGATGCTGCATTTCATTTATATAAAATATAACCACAGGATTTAAGAGAACAAGAAGCTGTAGAAAAACTGACCAAGTCATCAGTAGGGCTATAAATGTGAGGGATCTCTTTAATGAAGCAGGTTTGTATTTTTAACCCAATCAATATTCTAGGGTAAGTAAGAAATATGAATACAATATTTGAATAAAACACATGATACTTTTTGGTAAAATTATGAACCAAATATACGAAAAAAAAATCTCTCAAGTTATTGGTGCATGCAAAAATTTACCAAGAGAACAGAAAACAATGTGATGCACTGTATTTTTTTAAGTTAAGTGACAGATTTATATTTTTATTTCAGTTAATTAATTTCAGTTTACTATAGTTATAGGCCAATAAGATGCAGAGATTGAATAATAATAAGTATAAATCCATGGGCTTTCAGGATTCCTTTTTCGAGACGGCGCTAGTTGAATTTAACTATCAATTGGTTAAGCTATCCACTGGTTATAAACTTAATAGGGGAAGAGATATATTAACAGTGTATTTAATGCAGGAGCCAGTGCACATTTGTTCCATGCCAGCCTTCTTTTTAAATGCAATTAAGATGTAATGTTTGGCCAGAGTTTTTCTGCATCTGAGAGGGTTACGGTGGAAGTACGTTGCAGATACATTACAAGATTGTTAATCCATTGTTAAAAAGCACTGCTCAGTGCATATACAAGACGCAATGCTAAACGCAATGCTGCTGTGTTATGTGTCACTTCTATTTTGCTTGCGGCATGTTAATTTGCTGTTTTAAAACAACACAATTGGGCTGCGTTCTTCTGCAGCCCAATTGTTGTATTGTTTGTTGTATTGTTTGGTTTAAACAAAAAAGGAAACTTTGTCTTCGTCGTAGCGATATTTTAAGATCTTTGTGTAAAAATGGCATAAGATACTCTGTGTGGTCAATGAATAGTTCACCTACTTTGGTGGTGAAAGCCTCAATGCCTGATTGCCATGCTTTAAATCCAAAATCACACTGTTTCTCAGTGATATTCCTCATCAATGGGTTTATTGCACAAAAGAACTGTTGATATCTAATTGTAAGGGAAGGGGTGTGGTTTCTTGTTTTTTTCTGGCTTTGGCTGAATATAATCACCAGCAGCTGGTTTATTGACTGACCCCACAGGACCAGCTCATTGTCGTTGCCTAGCAACTCCAACGCAAAAAAGGCAACAGGTACATGCCAGCATTGTGAGTCCAACATAAGGTTTGGAGTCAGTGTTGTAGTTGTTATACTGTTAAGTGACATACTGTTAAGGTAGAGCAGTTGGAAAGTGATACTGGCCTGTTATACTGCACTAAAAGTAACATTTTAATTATTAATTGTATAAGATTCTAATGATCTTATATATCTAATCTAATAAATTAATGCTCTGAACCATAAAAACAGCACTGGATTACAGGCCCTACATTACAGTCCCTACATTATTTTCTTAAAGACGCTGCAGCAGTTCAATTGCTCAGCACACGGCTAGTTGTATCACGTGAAACAAACAACAACAAGGGAAGACAGCCATGTTATCTTGTATAAATTAAGCTCTAAAGTTTGGCTAAATTTTTGAGAGGGAAAAACTGGCATGGACATTTTCGTAGGCACCTCTTTACAAAGATGTTTGACTGAAAATCAGTTATATGCTAGTGTCATGTGTCCCTCATTCATAGCGATACCCACTCTATACTTCTACTCGCATAATTTGATACGGTTTCCTATTTATCCATAGTAGCCATTTAATATTTAGGCCAGCTGTAGTTCAGCAGGGAAAGTGTTTGTCTCCCAATTTGAAGATGGGTTCCATTCCTATTACGACCTCTAGAACAATTCTGGCCTTGTGACACTTATCTCACTTAATCTAAACACAAACTACAGATCTAGGACCTTCAGATGAGTTTGGCTGTCCCACCTTAGGTATAATCAGAGTGAGGTGTTCCTGAGCAATTTTAAAAGCGGAAATGCTCTTGGTCCACAAACTGAAAAAAAAATCTCATACGTCTTGCAGATTTTGATACCTAATCATAGCAAGGGGTTTCTAGGATTGTGTTTCCATGCGCATGGGAGCTATTTTCACATGAACACAGTTTAATCTAGTAATTTTATATACCTGTATATGGGATTGATACTAGTATCCTGGTTACTGATTACTGCATAATGTGTTTTCCGCAAAACCACAGGAAACAACAGAATAGGCAACAGTTCCATTACACATGAAAGTCACTGGGTGATGATGGAGAGTATGGCTTAGCTTCTGATAAGTTTGAGGTTCACAAAAACACAGTCAAAGAGTTTTGTGTTCGTGGAAGGACTAAGCAATAGACAAATTTCACCATTGTGTGTATTCAAACTATGTCACTCACCACCTGTGCAATAATGCACCACTGTCAGAAATTGAGATAATATGTATAAATGTTACAATACCCGATTTCTTTTGGAGAACTCCAGCAGGAATGTTCTGATTTCTCAGAATTGAAAAAAGGAGTATTGGGATATGATATGGGGACACGCCCAAATAAAAACACAGGATACTTCAATAACAAGACAATAACTGGGATACTGGTGTGCTTCTAAACACAATCAATGTTTCCCTTAAGGTCTTGATATGTTAGAGTCATATTCTCTTGGGTTGTCTGACCAATTTTTTTTCTCTAACAAATCTAAATGTGGTAAAAAATGGCAACCTTTTTCAGAGCGTCTTTGTTAATAAAGGCACCATCCCTCGTCCATCAGTTAGTTACAATACATAATTGATCATTGGAGTAGCTATCCTCATCATCATGATCATGATAATAATAATGAATTAATAATAAAGAAAGTCTATCCATCTGTTGGATAGAGTTTCATAAGTTCCCAGCATTATCTTTATACATTCTTAAAAATTTTACATTTTCAATTGGCATTTCACTAAAAAATATCAGATTTTTTATGAGTACTTAAACGGATACACTTTGGTGAGCCGCATTTCAAAGTAATGTCCAGGTACTCCAGTAATGTATGTAACTTCTGTACGGCATGTGCTATGGACTTTCTATCTCAACATAAAACCTGCTGCCCCCAAAATCAGACAAAGACCGATCTATGATGGTTCTGTAAGTGCTATTACAATCTGAGACTGCTGTTGTTTCCCTTCCACAATCCTTAACCCGTGTATTTGTGTCCACCAGCTTCTATGTACCTTAACCATGTCTCACAGAATCCCAGAGGAGTTATATTTGCTATCACTTGGGAATGTTGATTGAACTCAACAGAACTAACAACCCTCGTTTGCTCAGTCCTAGACAGCATCACAGCCAGCATGTGAGAGTCCTCACTTGTTTTCATGACTTTACATGTCTCGTGACTGCAACCATCACAGAGTTACCTTCTGCCAAGCTGAAATGAAGTTGTTATACGGCATGAGCTGGTTGCCTCTTTTTATGGCGCCTGGAGTTGTTATTATGGTGATAATTGAGGCAGAGATATGAGGGTGTCATGGTTATAGAGGGAAGGAATAGGAGATGTCAGACGAGTGAACTGCATGCTGATGACAGGAAGTAAGAGACAGCAGAGGCTTATTTAATGTTTACGAATGACCAGTTATCTATTTTAAACAGAATATGCTAAAAAAAGTCCAGTCAATCACAATGCTGTAGTTATCCAGAGTGATTCATTATAATTATGTGTTGATAAGTAACCCCATAATTCCATGTTACATCGCGTTTCCATTTATTAAAGAGGTCATATAACCCATTAGCTCTAAATACTGATGAGCGTTTATTGATATCTTTGCTCAAACTGGCATCAGTCCAAGACAACATACTGAGCCCTGATGACTTCATCAAGTGTTTAGAGAGAAGCAATTTAATATCCTACATTTGTCTCTTTTTTAAACTATGAAAAGGATGAGCAGATGAAAGGCCTGCAAAGGCCCGAAAGGGAAGTTTCAAAGATAAATGTACCGGCTCATCTCATCTGCTTCATTAGATTCTTAATTTCCTACTTTACACCTGGTAAGTAGCAGAATTCCTGCTGCTCAACTACCACTCAGAGATTCCTCGGAGACTCAAAACATTTGAGACTATATGACTTCAGCAGGATCAATCCAGAACAGTGACTTTACCGAAGACTTTACAGTTTTGTTGTTCAATTTTAAACATTCGTAAGTGTGCTAAGAGGTCAGTGAGTCCAGGCGGTTGTGAGTCTGCTGGTTGTGAACCTCACCCTAAAAACAGCTTCAGAAAGGTTAGTCTCATGAGTGACTCTTAATCAGTTCATGCTGCAGCTCTATCAGTTAAGGCTCGCATTTTTCAAAGATTCCTGTGTGTAGTTTTGCTCTCCATGTCTTGTGTGAAAGCTGTCAAGCTAATCTAGAGTATACCAAGAAAAACCTTTACAGGCTGTCTCGTTTTGTTGCGGTGGGAAAGCACAGCCGACCCACAGGTCATAGTTTTGTAACCATAATGTTAGCCTGAAGTTAAAGGAGGGTGAATGATCTGGCCAAAAAGTAAAGATAAATTATCATCTTGTTCTGCTTCTTTCTCACTGTACATAAGAACAAATTACAGCTAAGTCAGAATAACATTAAGAACATTCAGTTGGTGTTGAATATTTGGCAGTAAGGGAAAATGTTGTTCTCGTAGTTGATGCTTAGCAAACTAGAAAAATTACAAGACTTTGACATTGGCTATATTGTGATGATTAAACGACTCGAAATAGAGCATCTTCAATACTGCAGGTCTCGATGGATTTTCCTGGTCTGAAGTGTTTTGTACCTACTAGGGGTGCAATTCACCAGTTCCATCATAATACGATATTATATTGATTCTTTGGAAAATGATACAATAATGGTCAATGTCACAAAGTCTGCCACATTACAATTACGGTTTGATTCGATTCAGGGGCCTACAATTGTTTTCATACTATATTATGTACCCATTTAACAAAATTGGTTGCATTCACCTTAAGAAAGAAAACATTTGGAAGCAGCATGTATTTTGACAATTCTATGCTGAAATGTAACAATAACAAAAATAACAAATACCCGTGTTTCACTGTAAAGTGACACATTTTTCATGTTTAGATACAAATGTATTTTTTTCTTATCAGTTAACACTAAGGATCCCTGATTTCCCTTTAAATTAGGAACATAACTGTCTGCATTTATGTTTCACGGCATTGCATTTACATGGTTCTGAAATATGTGGTCCTCAGTGGTTTGGAGGTGTTAAACTATTAAACTGTGAGTGTTTTACATCCTACAGAAACAAAACATCAACAAAAAGCAGGGGTTTTCTGTAAACAGCCACTCATAATTAATGTCTTCTTTACAATATATTTTTTTTAGCATTGACTAATTAATGTTATGATAGAACTCAGCGTTACATTAACAAACACTTTTTTAAGTTGAACTGACAAATATATGATTAGTGAAATACTTTTTTGTACAAACTCGTTTAGTGTTTGAGTATGGTCCCGCCGTCAATGCTAAAAGCATCTATGTGGCATTTCCGAGAATATGTTAACATTAAGCTAACGGACCAAGCGCTAGTTAATTTTCCACATTTTTGTGAGGCAGTTAACATTGAGACTGCACCTGGAAGCCTTTATCTCTCATTTGAAGAATGGGTGAATTGCCAAAGTGAACACTAACTTTCAGGAAGGGCAGCATAAAAGGAAAAACTTAAACTGAAGCCTCAGGCTGTTCCCATTGGTCCGCAGGTCTGTGTGCTGATAGGGAAGGGAGCCTGTGTATGGCTAACACTTCAGATCTGCACCTGTAGTAATTTCTAAGTAAAGTCTTATCTTAAAAAAGTCAATATATATTGTTATTTTGTCGACTTGATTAGATCGTTGTCCAACAAACCGATACACCTATATGGATCGATGTATGGTTACACCCTTAGTACCGACCAAAGTCTAAGGAAGGACAACTGGTTACACAGCGACAGGGTCATGGAAATAATGAAATACATTAAACCACATACTTACATTGTCAATAAAGCGTTGGGATTTTCCAAATATTCACTTGAGCCTCTGGATATTTATATGGATGTGATGTGAGAGGAACATTGCTCCAGGTCTGGACTTGCATATGAAGGTTTCTTGGGGATGTTAAGACAGGATTGTTGGTTTGCTTTCTCACTTAAGACCACCGAATATTTCTCCTGTTGTTCTTCAAGTGTGTACTACTGTCATTAATACAGTTCTTTTCTTGCCTGTGTTTAGTGTGGAATTTGAGTCTAGTAAAAACACCGGTATCATTTTTTCTTCAAGGACTTTGGCGCAGAATTGGTATGAAGTTTAACTGAACATGATTTCTGCTTTGGATTTGATAATTCAACTCTTCCTCCTTTCCCACTCCTCGCTGCTAGCATTTGCAAGGACAAATAGACAAGGCTGCAGATCAGCCGGGGTATTGGATTACTGTAAAGAATCTGACATGGCTCTCTGCCCTTCATAGCAGGAGATTCCTATGTCAACTCTGGACTCTCTGCAAACTTGAAATGAAGTGGTTCTTCTTACCAATTTTCACTGGCATGGCAAAGATACAAACCACATGTGAGAACACCCGCATATCTTGTTTCACTTCAATATAGACCTCAGAGCCAGGCCTGGTACTAGGTTGGTGTTGTGTATACGCACAATCAGTTCTGTATTTTTTATTAAATTTTTTTTAAGCGAAGATGTAGAAGCAGTAAATAATCGATCAGTTTTTAACCCAGTGTCTGCATTTACACGTGGCTGCACTCTGTCTGAACCCTCGACGAAGCACTCATTTAACCCAATTAATCCCTTCTTTAGCTGCGTGCCTTTGTTTTTAAGAGGATTAAAAGGTGCTGGAAAGGCCTCTGAGACTGTGTCCATTTTGCTTAGCAGTCACTTCTCAGTGTGTGTATTTCTGTGGCAGAGCATTAGCAACACTCATGTCCTAATCAGGATATGTCCCTGTAACGCAGGTCTCCAAATGTACAAGGTCCAGACGGCAGATCCAACCCAACTGTTAAAGAAAGGGGTATAAAAAAGCACGTTTTACAGGCATTAGGAACAGAAGTTTAGTTGAAGTTGAATACTGTTTCATTCCTGTTAGAACATTGCTTTCTGTTCTCCATTAAGTCATGTTTTTGATTGTATTTTTTTAAACTGGTGAGCTTCAGAAGCACTGTTGCAAGGCTTCCTGAAGAATAGAGATTAGAATGAAGAAAAGAAAAGTTTATTACAGCAGATGATATGTGATAATTAGTCTGTCAAAAATTATTTGTTGCTCAGACTCTTCAGGGAAATGTGATTTTAAAGAGGCATATCTCACTTTTGAAGTGTGGATACTGTTGGTGGTGGGGGCTGATGTCTCTGCTGAGACTGAGAATTACTTGATGGATCTGTGAGGACTAGGCAGAGATGGGGAGGTGGCGGGCACGAGGACCAGCAGCATGAAAGAACTGGAAGAATGGACAGAATCATATTTTGAAAGACAGCGGCTAGATGATGATAGGTATATCACAGTAGTTGGGTTTACATGGGACACTTTTGTCCTATCTGAATTAAAACTTTTCCGAATTTAATTTAACAGGTCATGCCTGTTAACATGACCTGTGATCTTTTCCGTCCCGGTGTTTACATTCATTGACTCATCTAATCAGAAATGACTTTCTGACATGTGCAGATGATCCACACTCCAGTTCATGAGTTGGTGATGATGCTATGATGAGCTAAATGCCAACAGCCAACAAGCAACCACAAGAAGAATACAACAAAGAGGGCATGCGAGAAAGTGACTCTTCGTCCATCTTACCGTCCAACTATGTTAAATTCTTTCAAAGTTGCAATGAGTAAATGACTCTCATTGCATGATGATGTAGACCAGTACTGTTTTGAAGTCAAGATATTTAAAATGCCTGAGCGTGCGCTAAAACAATTCAGCTGGAACATAACGTCACTGCATTGGGCATGTGCTAATATAACTCAACGATTAGGCGTCTTTTCCGATCTTATTCGGAATTAGGCTGTCCATGTAAATCCACACTAGAGATTGGATAGATGGGGCTTGCTCATACTAAAGATTTTTTGGAAACACCCACGTTTTTGCAAGTTCACCATGTGGACGGTAACACAGCTGGCTGTCTGTGAGACTTTTCTCAACATGTATTCGTTAATATTCTAAACTGCGGTTGTGCAGACTTCAGCCTTGTCCGGAGCCTGTGATATGCAAGCATGCATACATTCTCACAAACACACATACGCACACACACACATCAGAGGTACTCACAGATGTGTCAACACCAAAGATAACTGTTATACGACTTGTTTTCTACCACAGTGCAATCATGGACCCAGCGATTTGTTTCCCTCTAAATGGCAGACAAGGATTGTGTTTTGAAAATCACAAAGAAATTCCAAGGGAACTTTACTTTAGCAGCTAAAATGCCTTTATTGAAACGGCATGGTCATTTGGACCTATGAAATACAAAGTCCAACGCGTTTTGGCTTAAAGCCTTGATCAGGAAGTCGAAACAGATCTCATGAAAAAACAAGAGAATTTATGGTGGTGATGACAAATGAGAATATTCCACCTTCGTGGAGGGGTGTTGCCTCGAGAGTGAGTAAACACACAAAAATCCTCCTAACCAGAAACACTCACTTGGTTCAGTTTTTTTTGTCTGTTTCCTTTCCTCATAGAGAATGGGATGTGGTCAATGTCACACACTTGTATAAGGGGTTGGGTTGCTGTTGTGACAGTTCAGATAATGTCTTGCCATTTGATAATTTACATATCCAGTGCAGACGACATACTTGGGTTCCGATAATCTGTCCTGGAAACATCTTTTGGTTCTACCAATGTAAAACACAAATGGGGCCCTCTAGCCTGTACATGACAATAGGTGGGTTTACATGGCACACTTCTCTCCTTCCTGAATTAAACCTTTCGGAATTACAATGTCAGTCGCCTGTTTAGATTACTTATGATGTTTTCCGACCCGATGTCTAGGAAATGTTTTCAGACATGCGCAGACACTCCACACTCCCGTTCACAAGGTGGCAATAATGCTTTGATGAGTTGGGTGCCAACCGCAAACATCCCCCAAAAGAAGAATTCGACAAAGAGGGCATGCATGGAAGTGACTTTTCGCCCATCTAACCGTCGAAAAATTTTAAACTATTTCAAAGTTGCAATGTCTAAATCATTCTCCAATACGGACCGGTACTGTTTTAAAGTTGGCATATTTAAAATGCGTTGAGACGCTGAAAAAACTCAGGGGAACATTACGTCACAACACTGGGCATAAGCACCTACAACTCAAACAGATAGCTTTCTGGTACAGCGTTTACATGCAGCGACTGGCATCGGAAAGGCTTTCCGAAAGGACTTTGACTACCTCCTTTCAGAGGAACAAAATCTCATTGGGAAAGGTTCCTTCCATTTCAGAAAGGGGTGTTTACATGCAACATTTTCGCTTCATTACATGTCTTTTCTGAATCTAATCAGAATTAGGCAGTCCATGTCACCCACTTATGTTGTTCAACGTTTAATAAATTGGCTAATGACAAATTCCTTCTGACATTTGAAATTTATGATCATTTTGTCTGCGTTACCTTTTTGCAATGGTTATACTTTTAGGAACCTTGAGCTAATGAACCCAACCATGTTTGTTGTTTGTCTGGAGAGAAATGGCTGTGGACTAATTTCTTTTGCTGAGTAGGGCATCTTCTGAAGCTGATGATTGGTAGTTGTGGAAAGTACCTGATTGATAATATCATCACTTCTAATAATATCCAAATTCATATTTATGATTTGTTTGATGTCTTCTGCCTCAGTACTGTATGCGGGGACAAAAAGTGTCCTGTCTTGTAATGGTTTGGGAGATTTCCTGTTTAGTAAATGTTGTCTTTCCAGGTGTTCCACTCTGTTGTACGCTTTTCCGTGTGGTTATTTTTTTTGTATTGTACAAATATTCATTTGACTTGGTCATGAAATCCCTTTTTGGTCACATATTCTCCTCAGCCGTTGGAACTGGCCCAAAGGCACATTCTCCTTCAGCCACTTATGATGGAAGTTCCTGGCAAGTTAGGGAGTGGTCCTGTCTGTGGGTTTTTGAAATGTTGATTTGTGTATATTTCCTTCAATGTCTTTAGATATTGTAAGAAGAAAATTAATGATTTCCTTGCAATAATCGAAAGATAACTTGTTAGGATTAATATTCTTTAAGTAAACATGAAAAGCACGTAATTCTGTCTCAGATCCAGTCGAAGATAAACAAACATCCTGATGCAATGTCTCCCCAAAGAATATGTTGAAAAGTATTTCTTTCATGATTAGACACAAAAACTTCTTCCCATTTTCCATGATGTAAAGCAGCATATGAGGGGCTATAGCAGGCACCCATTGCACAACATTTAGTCTGTTTAACACTTTTTTTATACAAAATGACGATGTTGTTCTTAAAGTTCTTTCTGTTAGTGACGATAGGAAATCACGTGGCGGCATTTCAGATGAGATGAGATCAGATGAACGAGCATTTAAATAATATCTCAGTGCTGTTAGGCCATGTTCATGGTCTGGTCTCATCTTCAGAGATCAAACCCTCCTTTTCAGCCACCCTAAGCATTTTTTTTTATTTCCACCTTGAGAGAATCTGTTGGATTGCATGTCAGAGACCCGGTAAAATTCTTTGTTATCAAGCTGGCAGTAGGCTTCGCTGACATAAACGTTTTACCCAAAACTACAATTGCTCCACCATTTTCAACTCGCTTTGTTAATGCTTCCTAAGCAGTTTGTTTTTTTACGAGACACGTTCCAGTGTCTCGTATTTCTTAAATGAGTCTTTGCTAAATGAGTCTTTAATTTCTTGATCTTTTCTTGTTGTAGATTCTGTATATATTTCATTAGGTCTGTATTAAATTTTTCTTAAAGTTATATTCTGTTAATGTGAATAGGGTGTTCATCAATTTTCTTTTCACCTCAGATATTTCTTTTTGGATAACTTCTCTGTCTTTTTTAGAGACCTCTATTAAAAGGGGCATCGTATCTGAAGAACATTTATTCAAAAAGTCCTTCACCTGTCTCCAAAGTCTTTATTCTCATCTTCTGTATTGGCTTGGCATTTGTTAATCCTCAGACATCTAGCAATGAACACTTTTCTCCAATAGTCTGATCAATTTAAATTTCCAGCATTGTTTTTTTTCCACTTAATGTGGATTTTCCTTTTCCTGGAGGCATGTATACTGAAAAGCAAAAACGTATGCAGGGGAGACGTCAGTTTCAACCTTTGAGGCAGCTGGAACCATAAATCAGCCATAAATCTTTGTGTTTTTGCTCGAAGCCTGGCCCTGAGAGTTTCAGAGTATTTTTGATTGCAAGGGTGGCAGCTTCAGAATATGTCAAGATGTAGTGGGGTGCAGCATGATGACCAATAAGATCAGACTGGTGCTACACATTTATTGTTGCATTTCTGCAAAGTAGAAAAAATATTTCTTTCTTATTCAGTTTAATGCCACACAGCATTCTGTAATTTCCTCCTGCCAACAAACTCTCATTATCTGACTAATTCAGAATCAAAGTATCAAAATAACCCATGATAACAGAAAATATAAAATATTCATGAACATGAAATATCCCACCGCCTCCTAGGCTCTCAGATGGGTACATATATCTCATATTCCATACCAATAATATCTACTTAGTATAACAAGGATTTCATAGTCAGCAGCATCACAAAGTAATACGAACATTAGCAACGGGGTCTCACTCGTGTGAATGCTCATGGTCATGGCTACTACCCTGTTAATATACTAGCGCTATAATGGGGACTAGCTAGCTAAACTTTCTCATCATTCAAGCTGCCAATTATGAACACTTATAGAACTGAACAAAGTGCGTAGAACTAGTGTAAACCTTTTTTTTTATCTATAATATATATTTTTACATCACCAGTTTACCTGCAAAGTAGCAAAAATATATATTTCTTTAGTCATTTTATCGTTACACAGCGTTTTTGGACTTCCTCTCGCTAACAAACCCTCATTGTCTGGTGAACTCACGTGATATTTTCATAACGGGAGCAACTCACGCAAGATTTACCTGTTGCATGGCAGGTGCTCATGTAGCTACACTGACACCCGTTGACCATTCGTTGCTGCTACAGCTGTAAAATATTGCTGGCGGTGACTGACAATTTATTAACTGTAAACAGTGAACACCCTTTTTGTCAACAAATACAAGGCAAACATATAGAAAAGTCTTCATTTATATTACATTCAAGAAAAATGACTGTATTTAGTCACATACACATGACTTATCATGCCACAGAGACGAGGTCGTAATATAAAAGAACAGATATGAAATCATCTGGATTACGCTTACACATCATGCCACTTCTGCATAGATATCCCAATGTGTCTACCCAAAATGGTCAAACCGCAGAAAATGCAATGATATGTAAGCCTAATGCAAATCAACTCACGCAAAAAACTTTTATGTTGCTTCGTAGAAATAGGAAAAGCCTAATGAGTCTCTTATCGACTTGTGAAATCTAGCTGATAAATCATGATTTACTTTCAGTGAAAAATAACTGGAGTTTGAGATGTGATTTTGTCAGTCGTCTTTAATCACAAATTTCAAGCCTGTCATTTGGTGAAAAATTTGTCGATTTGTCATGTTGCCATATCTATTAGAGATAGGGAGAATATTGTATTTTTCACAAAATAGTGCAGGCCTACTCTGGATGAATCATGTAGGTTTTAGAAAATAAATTCAAACCTCTAAAATGCTGCTGATGGAAAATCTGAACATCTTTTAGTGGGTCCCCTGCTTAATTTCAGCTGTAATTCAATATCGGCTACGATTTTCTTTTGGTCATGCCTTTTAGAATCCCGTTGTAGGGAGGGCTTAGAAAGTACATAAACAGAGGAAAAAGTATTTGTGCATAAATTTGATTTAGGACTTTTGAGTTAAGTTTCAACTACCTGTTTATTTCACACCTCACATTTCCCCCCTTCACAGTTTTAGAAGCTGTGTGTGATGTATGTGTGTGTCACACAGGTGTGATGAACATAATCGTGTTTACAGCACGCCTCAAGCAACCCATGACTCACCTTGCTGTCTCTTTTTGTGCTGGTATTCAACTGTGTGCTTTTGAATCTGACTCGTTTTAAAACAAATTTATCTCCTTCAAATACCTCCATCTCTGCTCAGTTTCACTGAAACCATTTCAAGGGCACTCAGTAAAGTCCACCGATTATTCACTAATTCCTCTTATTACAGTTGAAAACCATCCAAACTCTCAGGAGGGAAACGTTTTGACACCAGCTTGCTTTCTGTGTGATAGAGACATGGTTCGGTCAGAGTTGTTTTTGTTTAACCTTGCATTAATCTGCTGAAATAATTTAAAAATCTTTACTAAAATGCAGGTAAATTAAGTAATATCAAATGCATTTGGGTGCACTCACACTTGCAAGTTTGCTTTGTTTACAAAAACCCTGTGGTACAATTGTTCTTTTGGTGTGGTTCACTTGCACTTTAAATTGGAACCAAACAAGCAGAACCAGACCCCATAAATAGATGGGTGTCAGTCAATTGTCAAACAAACTCTAGGATGAAATATGATTGCTGCATGGACCAAAGTACAAAAACTGAATGCGATGACACAAAATATTAAATATTAAAAATGTGTTGATTTGACTGCAAAGCTTAATTTGCATGTGCGACAGATAGGGCTGCAATGAATAATCAACGAAATCAACAAAATTCCATTATCACAGTAGTTGTTGTCTACACTGACAAATTTAATAGTCGATTAGTATGTGACATTATCGGACACTGCCTCTGGCGACGCGTAATAAGAAGAAAGTAAACATTAGCGCCATGGCAACACCATCGCGACAGAAAACCTTCCAGATGTGGGAGCATTTCTCCCCCAACACGGCCAAACTTTTTTGTAAACCGCTGAGATTTGCAAAGCTGACCTATCCTGGCGTGGCGCACATCAGTAATACTGGAGTGTATGAAGTGGTGGAACATTGGCTCTTTAGACGATGAAGACTCGTCTCACTAAGCTAGTTAGTTAGTTTTTGACTAAGGAATGCTCAAAGTACTGACTTTTTTTTTTTTCTACCCTTGTTTATTTTCTTAAATTTACATGGATATTTCATTTCATTCCAGGGAAACTGCTGTGTTTTTTACATAATTTTTTTATATTATTTATTTATACATTTTATTTACCTTTGGTATAAGCAGTGATGTGATGGAAATTGAATGATTAAACTCCAGTTGAGCAAATATACTGTTTTGTTTTAGCAACCCGTTGGGTTTATCGGTCTGTTAAAAAAGCAGTAAAGTTTATTGATAGATATTTTGGAAAGAAGAATTCATCTGTTTTATTTTTGTTGTTAGTTTGCATGTGCCCAAAACAACCTAAAGCTAGATTCAAAGGCTGATGGCAAAATAAGAGCCACTTAGTTATTGTGTATTTATTTTTACTAAACCATTATTTAACCTGAAGAAAAAAAAAAAGATTATTCGACTATCAAAAAAGCCGCAAGCTGCAGCATATTCCTAGCGGAGTAGGAATTCCTTCTCTTTGTGAGTTTTCATTTGGTAAAAATAAAAATCACCATTGATTCACAGTTCCAATGAGCAAAATTAGCCTTGCACAGTTTTGTTGCTATAAATATCTCATAGAGTATGACACACAGCTTGTGACGTTACCCATATGGCTTTTGTTGTGTGTCTTTTGGCTGGATAATTGAAATACCAGTGTGAATGCTAAATGAGCCGACTAAACATGTGTTTTGGCTGCATATCTGAAAAACATCTGCTTTTGTCCGGATCAAGAAAACCGAACTACAAGTGTTTTTGTTTTGTTCCTATTTGTATAGGGTGTTTTCACTGGGGTTATGTTGTGGTTTTCTACACTTTTTCACTAATAAACTAACTCCATTTATTGAAAATGAATAACCATCTTCTATCTTAGGTCAACATAAATAACTATTTTTAAATTGAAAAATGAATAATCCCTCTAAATATCTTATTCCAACATAAATAAATAAAAACAAAAAAATTAGAGCAAGATACACTTCCATTTGTGAATGAATCAAGACTCAAAATATTTATCTTACACTTATGCTCACTCCTTTTCATATTTTAAAATAAAAAACAGTTAATAAATTACTATTACTGGTTACTGTTACGATTACTGGTTACTGGTTACTGGTTCCAGGAACGAGGTCAGCAAAATATTGGAAGCAGTGGATTCATCCATTCTCTACCGAGCCACTGAAGTCCCTTGAGAAAAATAGATGATCCTGTGCGCACCCGATAATTATCTTATGACATAAGCACACACTTATGTTATATCCCTGTTGTTGGGCAACGTATTTTAAGTGCTCTTATTTTGTAAAATCATAGCAGAAGTAAAGTTGGTTGGCATTGTGTATGTGTTCTGAATTGATGAAAGAAGTTAGAAAAGTATTTTGCCTCTCAAACACTTTCTCAGGTTTAACGGACAAATATATTTAAAGTGAAATAGTTTATTTGTACATACTTGGTTATTGTTTGATTATGGATGTGCCGTCGATGCTAATTCCACTAGTACATACATAACAATTCCCATTATATATTAGCATTTAGCTAAGAAATAAAATAGCCTGCATTGTTGTTGGGCAGTAAAGATTCAGACCCCCCCTGGAAGTTTGTCTCTCATTTGACCAGATGTTTATCTGCCAAAGTGAACGCTAACGTTCAGGAAGAGCAGAATAAAAGGACAAAATCAAACTGCAGCGTCTGGCTGTACCAGTTGTACCGCAGGTCTGCGGGCATTATGAAATGACAATTTCATAATGCCATTTGATATTTAGATTCTTCTCAAAAAAAAAAGGTTTTTCCTATGAATATAAAAATGGTTTTAAGATGTCTCTGAAGGATGTTAATCTTAACCTCACCTTGGGTATTCCCCTTTTTTTCTGTCCAATGTCCCTGTTCGGTCATGTCCAAACCATTTCAATCCGGCCTCTCTAACTTGATCTTCAAAACCTCCAACCCTTCTGAGGTTTTGGAGTGAGAGAACTGCAGCATTAGAGGGCATTATAGTAAAACATAATAAATACATTTTGAATGAAGGCACACATTTTCAGATGCTATTCTGACGTTAAGCTCAGGAACACAATATCACTTACATAAGGGCTTGGCAATTTATCGTAATAAGATCACGATTTCAATTAAGACGTATATACGATCAAATTTCTGAAGTACTACGATTCTCAAGCATTTTAATTTATAACGTGAGCTGCAGCGTAACTCCCAAGCTTAGCTGCAGTAAATGTAACGGTGCGCGAGGTCTTGGCTTTGAAGACCATGGCTTGGGATCGATGCGGGGATCGATTATGGGAGTTGCCAAATGATAAAAATAGCATTTAGTTTACCTAAGCTAAACGCTGATTTAACAACTTAGCGCTATCTAGAAGTTCTACTCAGTAGTTGGAGAGCTAACAGTGCATAGCATTAGCAGAAACAGGAGGTGTAATCTCTTATAACTCCTTAACTCCATTTTTGTCATGTTTTTCTTCCCATTACTATATTTCTCTGTTGTTTCAGGACAGCTACTAATCTCTTTCACTCATAACAACATGGAGGAGGTGCGCACTACAGTGTAGATACCTGTCCGAAGCCCGCCGGGGCGGTTTTGGACGTAAAAACAGAAGGCCCGCCCTGTTTGGGCCAGGCTCGTTCAATAAATATTTAAAAATTATATTCTGGACAACGACACACTTTCAGCGTCTCATTTGCAAACAGTCTCTCAAGTTTAACTGAAAAATATCAAAGTGAAATAATTTCACTTTGACTTTCACTTTCACGCAAATCCAGCCTGTATATGGCAATTCATATTATATGTTAGTTTTTCCTCATTGTTGTGAGGCAATACACTTTCAGACTGCACCTGGAAGCCTTAGTCTCTCATTTGAAGAACTGTTCATCTGCCATAGCAAACACTAACATTCAGGGAGAGCAGAATATAAGGACAAAATGAAATTGCTGCTTCTGGCTGACAGTGGCTGTACTCATTGGTCCGCAGGTCTGTGTGCATCTACTTAATTTACCTTAGCGGGCCGCCCGAGGAGAGCCTATGTAAGGGAAACACTGTTTATACAGTAATTGCTGATGACAATTTTTAATGTTTGTGTTTGATGGATTAAAACACCAGCTGTGGGAAAGGGGGCCAAAGGAGACCCTTTTACAGTCGTTTACTCTGCTGAAATTAGTACTCTAAATAGACGAGAGATAATCGTGTTACTTACATCCTGAGATCTTCACAAGTAGCCAGTGGATTTGAAGTTATCTTTGAGCCTCTCTACTCCTCTTACTCTTGCCCATTAATATGATTCCATGACAAATGAACTGTTGTGCTTACTAAGACAGTTCCTCTATCTCATACCAGAGTTCATCAGCACATATTCTGGGTGGCAGAACCCTGCCACAGAGTGGACTGCTCATGCATTCGTTGCCCTTTTTTTTTTTTAGGTATTTCAAAGGCCTATTTCATCCTCTGATGATGCTGGTTGTTGGGATGTATTATGTCTTTGTCCTTTACACATTGTTCCTTAATATTGCCTATTTTACCTGCCCTCTTATATTTATAACCCCAAAAAGTTGTGGATACTATGGAATCGTCATCACCCCCACTACGTTGTGAATGCTGCAAATACTTTGTGTTAGTGTGATAACTTAAAAACAATTTTGTGGATCATTTTAAAATTATATAAAGATAGACTTTAGTTCGAGGAATAACTGGAGGAATTTTGGGAAAGGTCGGCTATATATTTCCACCACTATGGAAGCTTTATCTTCAAAAGTTTTCAGGTCATAATTTCTCAGCCGTTCGTACGATTATGCCAATTTTGGTGCATATGAATCGTCTAGAGGAGATTTATGTTGTATGTACCCCATTTTCCCCAATATTTTTATGAAAAAATACTTTTTCAAGCATAAATTCCTGACGATTGGTCCAAGTTAGGCCAAATATCCCCTTATATGAACTGCCTCAAAGAGATCCAACTTTTATTCATCATCGTATACTGTAATTTCTCATATTTCACTCCCTAGGCTGTCTTTTTTGTTGCAAAAACACAGTTTTTGTTTTAACTTCAATAACATCAGATTTTGTCCCATTTGGCTCCTTTGAATCTACATTCATACCTATATTGTACATATATACAAAAATAATTTACAATAATAGTTATATATATTTTACACATTAATTCCCATCACTACGGGATCTTATCTCGACTTTATAGAAGTAGTTAGCATGAGTCATAATTGACTATTTGACACTATTAAAGAGCCATATTTAATTTGAGGAGCTCAATCAGGGGAATTGCTTGTACAAAGCAGGGGATTGGGGGCTTTTCGTAATATGCACTTGATGTTAGGGAAGAGTGCACAGGCTCCGTTCAACTTCATGATCGGCTCATTTATCTGATGTACAATGACTTATTTTCCCGATCTTTTCTCAAATGACACATGCCGCTTTAATCATGGTCAGTGACATGATTTATATTTTATATCTTTATATGCTTTACTCAATTTTTAATACTTAGCACGCTGTATTTCGCTTTCAAACGCAATATTGCATTCTTGTGTTCACTATGTTTTGTCCACAGATTGGCACTCTAACTCTTATTTTCTTCTACTCTTATTTTACCAATGCCACTCCATGAGACTTGCTTCCAGTCAGGCAACACCTCCATCTTATTGAATCTCTCTTGTGAAAGGCAGGTGTTCTCTCCTCTGCACTCTGGCTCTGCGTCTCTTCTCAAGGCTTGTCAGTGTCAGCCTAAATTATACTTAAAATTGTATCTGAATTACAGTTGTCTGCCAAACGAGAGTAAGAGCAATTTTCAGTTACAAAGCCCAGCTTTAACTTACCTCCTCTGAGCCGTCTAGATCTTTTTAAAGATACCATTTTGTAATGCTGCTTCAAATAAACCCGAGTCATATGGGAGGGTTTATACATAATAGGTGGTAACAAGCGCTAAATGATAGAAATACTTGCAGTGAATAAGACTTAATGATAGTTTATTCCTTTACAGACTGTCCCCGATTGTCTCTCTCAGATATTTCATATTTTACATTAAGATTTTCCATCTGCCTTCCTTGCAGGTTGATGTTTCCTCACCGGGCACCCCCAAGGTCCCATTCAAGCCTGACAGTCGACACCTCTACACCTTTGTCAGCCTCTTGAACGAGACCATTGATTGCTTCGAGCTCACGAGAATCTGCCAGCAGTCCAGCTGAGCAGCCTACGTGTTCCCCCCCACCAGGGCTCAGTTGCCTGGGCAGGACTACATCACCATGGACACAGAGTCCAACTACTCGGGCTATTCTTATTACTCCGGACGCTCCCGGGGATCCCACAGGCACGGGTAAAACTAATTATGGCTTAGTCAGTAATTAATTATGTGTCCTTCGTCCTCTTTATATTATTCACATTTATTTATTTTTTTCTCTAACACATATCATCGATGTCACTAAATAAAACCACGTCCGTTTCGGATAATGAAAGTAACCTACAGTGTGCCACTAACCTACACTCTTTCTACACTCAATAGTTTCTGAATTAATTCCAACTGACCAGAAAAAAGAAATAAATTGATTTTAGCTGCAAATTATAAAATCTGCTTTCCCACATGTAATTGAAAGCTTCACGGTTAGACATTTCTTGCTGAAATGCACTCAGAATTAATATCACCTTTGAATTTTTCAATAAGAGACAGTTTTTTTTATCTTTAGTACTGATTATTCAACAATAGAGTTTCATGTACACGCAAACCAGTTTATTCCTTCAGTAATTATTAGTAAAGTAGTAGCTCTGGAAAAAATTAGTGGAACGAGGAAAAGGTTCTCTTCCTATTTGACAAAGCTACACTGATGAGTAATAACATTAAATCATCCCAATATTTTGTAGGTCAATGTTTTTGCTGCCAAAACAGCTCCGGGTTTGTACACCTTTGTGTCAGAACCAGCGTAAACTATTTTCATTAATTCATGCTACAGTATCCATTCTTTGGGACCAGACAACAGTCTTGCCTTCGCTCTTGACATTGTCACTGGTTCACCAGCTGGTAGTTATTTACCTGCTGGATCCTGGTAGGCAACACCTACCAGGATCTGTAGTTTTGAGATGCTTTGACCCATTGATTTAGCTATCACAATTTGGCCATTGTGAAACTCTAAATCTTAAACTTCATACTTCCCCTTTTTTTTCCTGGTTCCAGCACATCAACGTTGAGGACTTGTTGCATAATATATCCCATTTACTGATGGGTACCATTGTGACGAGATCATCAAGGTTATGTTGACTTCACCTGTTAGTGGTTATAATGTTATGGCTGATTGGTAGATATGAAAAAGGCACTGAACTTTTTTTGGACACATAATCTATGCAAGAAATGCTTTATGGACTACACCAGTTTACAGCTCTTTTATCTTTTTTGTCAGTTGCTATATATTGATTCTTACATCCCCGGATTTCTTATTCCTCAAGCCTCCTCTTTCTCTTCACAAAATCTCTGTCCTTCCCCACCTTTCATGTAACTACCTCTCTGACCTGCCATGTTTGGGGGCCACGGCTTGCGTAGAGGCATTAGTCTGTCAACAGTGAAATGGCTGTGGTTGACAAGCCTCAGGAAAGCAGGAGGAGACAGGTGCTGATGAGGCCCGGCTGACTGATGGCTCAGCGTATACGTTGAGAGCCTGAGAGGAGATGTGAGGAGGAGGCTACTGTTCCTCAACAGCCCCTCCCTTGTCACGAACGACCCCATTCTGTTTTTTCGCAATCTATCCGTTTTGGTGCACGGTCGCCGCTCCAAGTCCTGCTGCCACCTGTTGCCGTTTAAAGGCACTTTGTGTCTCACTTGATCATCAAGTGGTCACTCTACATCTCCCACTCCCTATCTCACGCCCCTTCACACATTCCCCTTCTTCTCTCTATCTTTTTTCTCCTCATCAAACATATCTGTCCTCCCATGTGTCTGTCGTGATATAAATGCAGCAGCTGACTCTGTTCTCATTCATTCTTGACCTCTGCACCGCCCTTTAAGGGATTCCTCACTACTCCCTGGGGATGGTTAGGGGCATGCGTATTACTCCGTACCCACTCCCTAGGGTAGTTATGCGTCCTAGTAGCTCACAGTCATGCAGAGAGAAAGTTGTCTCATTTTGTTTGAATCTAAGACAGAGGAGAGGTAAGTGATTCGAAAATGGGTAGTGGTGGTGCTGGGAGTTCCTATCCTCTGTTTCTTAACCGTTTCTCAAGGCTTTCAAGTGAGTGACAGAAAAATTGGAAAGGCACATGTGGGCATCCCCACCAAGTACTTTTTCTACTTCTCTGCTCCAGCATGACCGTGCCAAAGCCAACAGCTAGCCTTTAATTTGATATTCAAAAAAAGAAATTGTTGCCTTTTAAAGCCCTCGCCATTGTCTAACGGTAATGTTTTTACGCTGAGGGCTGCCACGCGTGCGGCAGTTCTGGATAGCTGTTGTCTAATTTCGCTGATGTCAGGAAAATGTGTACAATTTGGGAGTTGTTCTCTACTGCCGTGCATGCGCTCATAAAAAAAAAAAACACACACATAATATGTAATTAAGGGTAGGTTTTAAACAAAGAATTGTCTGAACATAATAGCATGTCTTTTTAATTTAACACCTGGTTTAGGTTTTTTTGGACTTGCCACCCCTAATAGCTGGCTTTTGGCCCCCAATCCTGTGTCAAAGGGGTCTTTCACAAATGTCCAAGATACTTTCACAAAAGATTCCCCCTCCTCCTCAGAAATAGCACAGTCTAAATTTTCCTGCCAAAATCTGAAAGTAGGGAATCTGATAAAGAGTATTTCATTTTTTTTCTCTATTTGGCAATCTTTTTTCCCTTCTGACCATGTTCACTTGCACTAGACCTGCGCAGTTATCTGCCAGGGAACAGGTGTTACTGTGTTTTTTTCGCCTTTGGTGTAACATTCCATTTTTAGTCAATATGGCATGAGGCTGTGATTTCTTATTTTACGTCCAAACACAATTAATATGTTATAAATGCAAACAGTTTGTTTGAAAATTATTATGTCAATAATTTGTACCCATTTTAGACTCACACTAGAGGAGTTTGAACCACATTTAGGAACATGTTAGTTGGAAGTCTTATGTGTCAGTTTTTCCTTTAGGATCATTTCCTAAAACTTTTGTCCCCCGTACTATACATTTGTTTTATTATTCAGATAATTTTAAAACTGCAAGTAACATTTGCAACTGCTCATGTGGAAAATTGTTTTTTTTTTTTGTTATTGTAACTCAGATTTTCAAGCAGGTTGTAGCAATTACATAGGAATTAGTCATTTGAACTTGAATATGTATTCCAATATAGTAGCTCCATTGTCATACTGATTTTATATACATTTTAAGTTGATTTCTGAGTTTGTTTCTACTGGCTTACTATGTCTGAATGTTGTGGTAATAAGATGTAATACTGGTAATGTTGTGGAAGGTCTCAACACTGGGTAGCTGGTTCTTTGAAATCTAAATACATAAAAACACACTCTGAATACAGATGATCAGTGACAAAACTGTGTAATCTCAACAGAGGGATTGCAGTAGTAATATACCTAAAATAGAGTTGGTGTTTGATCTTCTCTCGCAGCTTGGTTTTTCATTATTCAACAACCCTTTTAAACACTTTCCATCTTAATAATTAAATTAAACATTATGAACGTTTTCCTGTCTGAAAGTTTTCTCCATTATCACCATCTTGTAAATGATAACATGTCTTCTCCATTCAGATGACATGTTTTGGAAACCACTTCTTGTGTAATATACCCTTTATCATTACTGAAATGTATGATTTGAATCACGAGGAGCAGTTCATCACACCCAGTTTTACACTTTTAATGTCAATTCAAAGAAAATCAAACCTTGTGATGCAGGAAGCATAGACCATCACACTCTTTATGTCTTGCCTTTTTGGCTCCCAGCCTCACTCCTGTTTTCTAAAACATAATGGTTGGTGCAGATTCATGCAGCCTAGCCTGGGATCAGGGACATCATCTATAAACTAAAGAATGTGTACACCACTTTCAATGCAAACCGTGGGATTTTTAAAAAGTAAACTTAACAGGAGTATGTGCACTCAACTTTGACCCAAGCAGACGTACAGAAACTGGAGAAATAGGGAAACTGCGACTTAGATTGCGAAAGGATGAAATGAGAAAACGGTGTGACATTATTGACATACCAGTCCGTAAAATACAACCACTCCAATGGTCAAACAGGCGATTGATCCTCCCTGGAGAATAAATATGAACAGAGATATGTGCCACTGCAAATGAACCCTCAGATGTTTCTGTCATTATCAAACAATATATGTAAATAAAATAAGTTCTCATACATAAAAAAGTAAACTGTTGGACAAATGACTTTAACACTGAAATAGTCCCGAGTTTCTCTTCATATACAGTATTATATATATTGCCTTTCATAATGTGTTGATGCACAATGGTTGATTTGGCGTTGCTGTACGATGTGGATGATGGAAGAAACAATTCCTGTATAATTTAGTTGATAAAGGCAACTGCGTCCCTCCACTGTTGACGTGCGTGGGTGGTTGAGGAGCAACCACGTCCTTTGCAGCAACACTGAACCCGTAAGCGTCCTAGTTTTATTACATTCATGGGTTTGTGTTAGTTCAACACAACTTGAATATGTTTGTTCTACACTCATTTAAGGCAAAATATTACAAAATGTGTAGTCAGTGTGTCTTACACCTCATCAGTGTCCCCCTCCGTCACTCCACTCAGGGGGGGTTCCACAAATCTCTACTATTTTTTCGTGAGGAAAAGAAATCGCATATAGCTCAGATGCTGCTTGTGTGGCTCGAGTTTATTTTTATCTTTTTTTCATATATCAAAGTCAGGCAATTAATTTTTTTAAATGTTGTTTGAAAATTATGGGAAGCGTTAAGGATATCTTTGCCAGTGTTTTGGTACAACCATCAGCGGCTTCAGAGTGTCACTTTCTGCCACTCTTAGGTCCTTTGTGTTCATAACACTAGTAATCTGTCCTACAAAAAGCAACTTTGGTCTTGTTTCCATTTCTATCTATTTCTATCGATTGAGAACTTCAATTTCCCATTGTGTGAGGTGTATTTTCTAATCGTCCTGTCTGCCTTAGCCGTGACTGATGTCATCAATCAGTAGTCGTTAATACTATATGCCGTTATACTGACTTTCTATAGGCAAGAGAAAGTCAGTGTGGGCATTGCATGCAGCTCCACATGCTGCGCCACACTTCTAGTGGGTTGTGATTTAAAAAGAGATATCAACATGGGATGTGCTTGTGCAATGTTTTATAAATCTCATGCATATCCTGTGTTTGTCCGTTCGCCACCTTCCGATGGAAATCTTCCCCACAGTTTTATAAATAAGGCCCCAGACCATTGCATTGACACAAATCTGTTTCACACAGGTGCAAGAGTTGTCCTGTTATCCAAAGAGAGAACAAATTGCTCCATTGTCGGTTTGATGTGCCATACTAGTTGGCTCGACTTCTTAAAAAGCTGTCCTGCCATCACCCCCCTATGTGTGAGGTGGAAATAGCGATCACAGCCACTCTCTTCCTCAGGTGTTGCACAGAATCATAGTCGCAGAGTCTAATTGGCAGGAATCCGCCATAGTTTGCCAGGCCTCTCTGCCCTCACAGGACCCCCGCCTCCCTCTGTACCCATCTTCACTTGTCCAAAAAGCTATACTTGTTCCAGGGATCCATGCTGGAAGTCAAATTCCATTAATCAAATCATAGCACAGTACGCTGTTGGAATACCAACAGGCTTACTGCATGTTAATGAGGCAGGAAGGGGATGTGGGAAGGGGAGGAAGGTGTATATGTATGTGTGTGTATGTATGTGTGGTTTCCACACTGCGATCACCCTAGAATCTCGCTGAAGGGGAAATGAGAAAATTGAAGCGCTGGTATACAGAGACCTGTCTGTCCAAACCACTCTCCTCAACCTTACTTCTATATTTCTTGTCTGTGTATCCACAAATTCACATTTCATAATGCTTTTCATTCACAATTCTCTCACATCATCTTTGCACCTTTTTTATTTACATATTTTTAGTCATGCCAGCATACTGAGAGCCAACCAGGTGTTGCTTCATTTCACTCTTGCGTATTACATTAGGTGGGTTTACATGGGAATTGCAATGTTGGTCACCTGTCTACATGACCTGTGATCTTTTCTGACCCGGTGTTTACATCCATCGACTAATCTAAGCGGAAACAGCTTTCTGACATGCGCGGACGATCCACAATCCCGTTCACAAGTTGACGATAATGCTATGATGAGCTGGGTGACAACAGCCAACAAGCGCCAAGAAGAAGAATGCGCTAAAGTGAATTTTCTTCCATCTAACCGTCAAACTATCGGAAAGGCTTTCTGAAGGGACTTAAACTACCTAATTTTAAATGAATGAAATCTCATTCCGAAAGGGCCTTTTCTTTTGGAAAGGGGTGTTTACATGCAACATTTTCTTTTTCCGAGAAGGGGCTTTTTCCGAATCTATTCAGAATAAGGCTGTCCATGTAAACCCACTTATTGAGTCATGCGTTCTCACAGTGAATCATGCTTGTAACTTTTGACTCCTTATAACAGTCTATCAACTTAATGTGGGTTTTAATGAAGGACAGATAGGATAGAGGAAGTCTAAAGTAGTGGAGTGTCATTAATTCACTAGAAATTTGAACCAACAAAGATTTTTTTATTTTGTATATCATTGCTTTATCATAAGTTTTAGTTGTTGGTTATTAATTATATAATGAAACACTAAATGTTAAGTATTAGTCTCTGTGGGTCCCTACTGAGCTACACTCAGTGATCTGGCATTTTACACAGGCAGACAGTAAAAACATGGCCTATTGATAATTTGCTGCCTCCTCTGTGCTGAGAGTCCAGTTCATTCCCTTCATAAAAGCCTCATCAAACATTATACATATATTATACATAACCATGGAAACATTTTTAAAGCAAGGGGACCCAATGCTGGCCATCTTGCCCAAAATATATCTTGCAGACTATACTTTAGTTTAACTTGTTGTTACACGATTATAATTACAGAGAATTTCATACTAATTTAATGTTGTGTTGTTTCCATGGCAACAGGTTTTAGGTGACTCTGAAGGGTGGTTGTCTAGTCTGGAAAGTATCTCACAAACTATACATTGCATCCAAAACAATACAAACTAATCTAGGTTCACCAAAGGGATGGAGGAATTGTGTATACTGTTGCATTTTGGGTTGTGTCAGGTGGATGTAGGATCTCTACGTATTAAAATAGCCCCGGGACTGAATTTCCTTTTTATCATTTCCTCTTCACTATGCTCTTTAGGCACAATCGCCTACAGCTTCTCCCTTACTTATCCTTCCCCAGAGCTGCTTATTATTCAACTGATGTCTCTGAAGCAGGAATGCAGCTTCATGAGGAGGGCTTCTCTTCCTTCCTTCCCTCCCTTCCCCGACAACACTCCTCCCCAATTAAAAATCATAATTAGTGACAGCCTATGACTGATGATCACTCCTGCTGAAATAACCATCAGCACAGCGACACTGATACCATAATAATATTTAAAGGAAGAATGATGGCTGTAATATATTTAATAGCTTACATCAACTTCCCAATCCCCTGGCATTACTAGATAACAACATGTCAGTCACGATGAATTGCTGCAGGCTTGTGAAAATTAGATTCCTTTTACCGGGTGGGGATTAGTTGCTGTTTTCTTTTTTTGTTGCAGGAAATCACATCTACATTCATAGGGAAGTACAAGAATAGAGGCGGAAAAGCGACTGGTTAACACCCTTTTATAAAAACACTTGGATCCAATGCAGATAGATAGATGTCAGCTCCACTGGTGTCCGTTATGCTGATTCCCCTAGTCCTGCAGGCCGAGGCCGTTATCCTCTACATTATACGGTTATAATTTGTTTTATATATATAATAGAAATATATTTTTAAAGAGATTTAAAAGAGGTTAAGGAGCTAGCCAGTACTCTATGGTCAGGTACAATGTGCAATAGAGCGCGGGCTCTAACTGAGATTCCCTGGTCACCCTTGGTCTGTAGCCTGAAATATGGGATAGATAACAGAGCGTTGGCTGAGGATGACGTTGCAGAATGGACATATGGCATGCATATATGGGGCGGCTGTGGCTCAGTGGGTAGAGCGGCCGTCTCCCAATCAGAAGATCGGAAGGTAGCCGGTTCGAATCCCACCAGGGTCTACTTGTCGTAGGGTCCTTGAGCAAGACCCTGAATCCTTAGCTCCCCGGGCGCTCCACGAGGGGCTGCCCACTGCTCCCTCAGGGATGGGTCAAATGCAGAGAAGTAATTTCACTATGTTGTACTGTATGACTATGTGACTAATAAAGGATTGTTTCTTCTTCTTCTTCTTCTTTCTTCTATATGCTACCGGGTAGGTTGCATAGAGTGCTTGTTAGTAACTAGCTAGTGAACATGGGAGATTAAGAACCTGATACTTCCTTAAAATGTTGCAGAGACCAAACCAGAGCTGGAGATCATGAATATTTTAGGTAAAGTAGGTAGCCAAAAGATGTGACTCCAAATAAATTTTATTCTGTATTTGCTGGACTTCCATAAACACAAGTGCCAAAAAAAAAATGAATACAGTAATGTAGAGTCTAGTTATTCTATTTAGTCATTTTACAGGGGTCACGATGGAAACAACAAAGTTTTATTTGGAAAACATACGTTGTCTCATACAAAAGAAGACAACAGGAAACTTCATTAGCATTCAGCAACACGCAGCATCTAATGTCCTATATTTTCCAATAACGGTGTCTTATTGGTACTAGTTTTAAAGTATATAGAGCTCTGTTCTCTGCTCAAGCTATAGATTGCTGTATGTTTGTCCAAGATGTCAGCAGCAGGAGACGGGGAATTCAGAGGAGAGATTAACTGGGACTTTTAAGCTTTTTTCTGTGGTAATGGAGCTGCAGAGTGGGCACTGTGCCATGTGGCCATTGCGATGCTGGGTGGAGGATATGGAGACTTGCCTTTCAGACTCTATACAGGATTAGGACTGTAAGTGCAGTGGGTCAGTCCAGCTAATGGAGCTCATATGTTAGGGACAGAGGTTCTTGTAGAGAGATTGATGCAATGATGGAGTGAAGGGGGAGGGTGAGAGAGGAAGGATGTAGAGGGAGAGGTTTATGTGGGGCAGAGTTCATTTGTTCAATCATTGAAAATTAGACGGCAAGTGTGACAAAGCTCAACTTAAATTCTTCATATTCAGAGTGCTGCTCTGTTCTTGTCCTCTTCCAACAGACACCAGATCATCCCTGATACCTTGTGTATGTACAATATGTTCACATGTGTGACTCTCTTGCTTGTTTTCGGTAATCTGTTATGTTATAAATCTACAAGCATGGAAGAAATAAAAGGTTGTAGACTTTCCTGCTGACTGAAAGAACAACAATTGCACTCATATTTTTTAAAGAGTTAACAACAAGGCAAAGTTAGAATTAGGCAACAGCATTTTTTTTTTCATAGTGTCCCATTAACACAAGTTGGTGAAAGGACAAGGGGGATAACACACTTATTAAAACTAGGACTAATGAGTGAGCCTTGATACAATGACTCTAATTGCAGCAGTAGTTTTCATATAACATGATTATATAATATTTGTGGAGTGTACCATGAAGTGCTCTTTGTTTTTTATTCTCCATTAATACCTCCTTAAAGCATCATTTGCATTAGATTCACTATGATTTGCATTCTATTTCTGTTTTACAGGGAGCGGAGTCGTGATCGCCACAAGTCCCGCAGTAAAGACAGCCGTTCCGAAAAGTCCGTAACAATAAATACGCCGCCTGCAGAGCCACTGCTCGGCGAATCGGTTCGGAGTGAGCAGGTGCAGGTAAAGCTGAATGCATCACAAACTTTAAACACTGCATCATCACCTCAATGTCGTCCTACTTCACCAAGCTACGTCATAAAACCTCCAGAAAATCAGCCAGCACGGTCTTCACATTTTGCTTTATAGACACCACTAATCCAAGATGGGATATCTTTTTCAGTCAGATTAATAAAGGGCTTAGAGCACAGGATGTTTATCAGTACCCAGTCAAAGTGAGTTTTAATTCTTATCTGCCTGGAAAGGGGCCGGTCATCTGGTTTTTGATCACAATACGATTCCATATTTGATGAGATCAGGTCTGTCACTGACAGGAAGTGTATTAGTAACAAATATCTATAACAATGTAAAGTGCATTATAAATTAAATGTATTATTATTATTATTATAAGAATCTATGAATAAAGCAGACTGATTTCCTAGTTGGTACAGCTTGGTTCAATCCCTCTGGTCACAGGCGAACTCTGTATTTCACTGCTTTAGATGGGTATATTGATGGTGGTTTCCGTCCCAACTGCCAGCATTGCTCTCAATATTCAAACCCTTCCTTCACACTGTTTGATTGCAAACTTGGTAAGTGGATTACGTGATGGGTTATATGATAAAGAGAAACAGACTTTTGAACGACTTATATAAAGACTTGATGGACACACGGTAGATCACCACAGGATGTGTTGGTTTGGCTATTGGTTCATACATATTCCTCTTATACACTCATTCCTTTCGATATAATTTAACAGGGATCCATTTAATTGCATAATTTGGAGGGAAAAAAGTCATATCTAAGTGAGATGATCAGATATGAAATTTTATTTTTAATTTTGCTGTGCAGTTGATCAACTGTCTTTTCCATTGAAGGAAAAGCTGCCTGCAATTCTTCTTCCATCATGCTTATTAACTATCGGCCTATGTCTAAGCTGTCCTGTTTGTCCAAAATGTTAGTTAAAAGTCACTTACAACTTCACAACATCCCTTAAGGATACTAATGTCCTCCAGCCACAGTAGCCAGGATTTAGACCAGCTCATACCGCAATTACTGCTGTAGCTGGTGTTGTTGAAATTGTTTCCTCACTTGATGAAAAGCACATTGCACAGCGGTCTGCATTGGTCTATCTAATTCCTTTGATGTTGGTGTTTCTACGTTCAATTGACTCGAATCATATCTCTCTGATAGAGTCCAAACTATGGTTGCCAGCGGTTATCGATCAGGTCCCTAACAGTCGATATAGGTGTTACTCAAGGGTCAGTATTAGGTACACAACTTTTTAATCTTTATTTAAACTAAATTTTCCCCTAACTTTGCAGTGTACTACATATTTTTTATGCTGATGATACTGTCCTGTATGTCATCTGTCCCGCTGGAAACTAGCCTTTTAGGTTACAGACTGCTTTCCATGACCTGCAGACATCTTTTCTGGATTTAAACTCCCAAAAAGTTTCACAAGAGCATGGATGAAATCATACTTATCCAATCTATACTTTAATGGTGATATGACTGAAACAGTATTACAAATATCTTGGAAAAGACAACGAACATCTTTTGCTAATAATAAAAATTCCGATTTTTGTACTGTAAACAAGTCTTCTTTTCCTTCAAAAGTAAAAAAAAAAACTTTATACAAACCATACTGTCCACACAGGGTTTTTAGATATCTTCTATGCTCATGCTGCTGCCAACACTCACATGCCCTCTATTGCGGCGCCTATGATTCATTACTGCAGACATTTATCACACTCATCACTATGAGTGGTATAAAAATGTTGTATGGACATCACTGGGATCAGCATACATGCATTTGCATCTATAAGGCCTTGCTAACTAAACATCGAAGATACTTTAAATCTTTATCGAGTTTAGAGCTCATCACCGTGACACCAGATCACAGTAGAGACGGCTGTAAAAGTTCCTCACATAAACACTGACGGGTGTCTGGTATTATGCACTCCACCACCTGAATGAACTGCATCACAGATTTAACATTGAAACATCCAAACAACTTACAAGGCCTAGTAATTTTTACTTTTAAAGACACTTTTTAGCTGGAGTTGCAATGTGTGTGTGTGTGTTTTTTTATGAGTGAATAAACTCTGTTATTGTGGATGGTTATATGGTATACGGTCTCTCAATAACAGTTCCTGTTTAAGTAAGTCAATGAAATTAATACTTAGAGTGAAGGAATCTCAAACACTGATGTATTTTATCACACTGACAGACTGACCTGCTTTTCTAACCAAACCACTGCTGACACATTTGCCTGCATCGAGCACTTAGCAATGAGGGAAAAAGATGACAAGCACAAACAACTCATTAACAGTACCACTGTATGTGTAACTGTTTTTTGATTATTTTTTTTTATAGTGTGTGTGTGCATAGTATGTCTAATTTTAACACATGCTAGGATTTGCCACAGCTCACACCCATCGTTATTATTTAGCTCTTCATCTCTTATTCATGCCATGGCCTGCAGTTGTGCTGATGACCGGGCGGGGAGTATTTGGCCTTAGTTTGAGTAATCAGGGCAACCAATTCTACCGAGAGAGAGGCTCAGAACAAATCCTTTTCATGTTAATGTGTGTGCTCGGGCTCTTTGGTCTACTGTTTCCCATATGCTTCAGTATGGTAATCTTTTGTGTCTGTGTGTCAGTCTCGACTCAGGGTCTGACTGTGGAACACGGCACTCATTACTTCAGTGTCAGGAGTTAATCAGAGTCTTCTTGTCGGATGGAACCGCATATCGCTTCAGGCAGGGATGTCCTCACAATCCAGCACAAAATTCTCTCATGACAGTGATGTATGTAAAAAGCTAAATTGAAGAACTATGCGTTGTTACAGAAAATGTTAGTACTGAAGGGTTGCTGTTTGCAATTTGTCAAATTTTGTTGTTTTTATTTTTTCCATTCCTATTAGAGTTGTAAAACGAATATTCTGTTCCCGTTTTGAACCAAATCATAACTGTCGAGCACATTTTTGTAGATGCGAGCTAGCATGCAAAACTAAATATCAAACGATATGATTGATGGACAAACAGTACAAAATGTGGGTTCACATGAGAAAAGAAAATCACCACAAAGCAAAGTGTACTGCACGTTGAAAGATAATTAGCTGCTAGTCAGTTGTTACATCTGGCAAAGTATTTAAAGCATTGTGGCGTTTATCATAAAGACTATCCCGTTCTTCTCCTGTTCTCATTGGCACTGAATGTAAAACATACCTACGACCAAACAGAATGAAAAATCATTTCAAAGTGTTGCAAAACAGTAAAAGTTCTCATAAAGTATTGATGCAAAATACGTGCAGACTCAGTTCACCTTTGGTTCAATAAGAGCAGTTTCTCCGGCTTTCATGCGAGAAAGGATTTACCTATTATCATAATTTAATTTAATTATTCTTGCCTTGCAATATTTTATTCTTTAATATTTACCAGAACATTATTTTTCTTCTTGAAATGCCTTTATTCAGGAGAATACCTTTTTTTACATTTCTGTTTTTTCTCTCTCTGGACAAGGTGTTAATTTGATCATTATCTGTTATTTAGCTATTATTACAACATGATTTTTTTTATATTCTACAATTTCTTTGTATGTATTTAGAAAAATACTAGTAAATGACAAATAGAATACTTGTGTAGCTATGCTTACTCAACCAAATTGTTGACCTTTTTTTTTTTTTATTGGGGGGTAATGTATAAATAATTTGTATCCACAGAGAATAGAAATCGGACACCCACCCCTAGTTTTCATGGTTATGAGTTGGACTTCGGAGTACTGTGCTCAAGTACTGAAGTAGTGTCCTTTCTTGAGCAGGAACTTTGTTTGTTTTGTTTCAATGGTTACAAGTCAGGGTTTGTGGTGCATAACTAAAATACCTATATTTTTGGTCATGCAAAATTTAATTAATTTACACATCTATCATGTGTGTAGTGTATCGGTCCTTTTTCATATTTTGGGAATTTAACATTTATTTAGCATTTTATGTGATGGTTATTTTTTGAAGATTGAACATTTTATCTGCTATGCAATTAATAGGGACAACTTGAATACCTTCACCTAACAGTCATCATTGAATATAATGCAGCCATGGCAGTATTTCATACTTATTCAAATGCGTTATTGTAATTCTTCAATCAGTACAAAAGCTAAAATTAAAAAAGTGAAAAGTAACCAGGTTTCCTATTCAGACCAATTATTCATGCCCTCTTTATCTGCAAAAGGATTTCTTACTGTGTGATCAGAACACATCCAGCCGGTCGCACCAAATTCAGGACGTAGGCTGTAGCTCCAGGGTGCATGCTAATGAGGAAATGTGAAAAATACAATAGAAGTCCTTACTTAGCAGTAAAAATCTTGAGGTAGTATCACAGTATGTACTAGAAAAGTCCATATCTTCTGGATTGTGCTGACTGGTTGTTTGTATGACAAGAGAGGTAGGTAAAGCAAGGATTGAAGTATGTAGGTGGACTAACTGCCTTTATGCGGCTCTTATTGTTATATGAAACTGGATCTATGAGAGAGATAGTGAGAGGTGAGCAGGAAGGTCAGCGTAGCTTGGCAACTTTGTGGCTTAGGAGTGTGATGTAGAGGTGCTATTGTATGAGTTGTCAAACCGGTGATAAATGTCTTATGTACCAGCCATAAAGCATTCTTTGAGAATTATCACATACATATTCCAACAAATGGAGGAAGTAGACCTTGGTTAATTTTTATATGCTTACCTATAGTTTAGAAAATGTGCCTCTTACTGCCTCATGGGATTTGTGGTTGTACTGGTAGATAAGGAAGTTGCAGTGACTAGTTATTGATCTAATCCCCCTGAGGTTTATTTGTGCAGAGATTGTGTGGTATCTGGTGCTCTCTGGTAAGGAGGTCATCCCTGAATAATCCACAAGTTTATTAGCAGTGTGATATACACACTGTAGGATTAGCATATTCAGTATAATGTATTCACTTTTTGTATAAATCTTTTCTATGAATAACTATAAGATTCATTATATTTATCCTTTTGAGACATACTGTATCATTTCTTCTGTGGAGAATGCTTGAATGAACAGGTTTTGTCTTACATTCCTTACAAGTGTGCGCACACACACATGTTAACACACAAACTTTCGCATTTACACACATGAGGCCTTGCCAGTGGCTGCACGTTGACACCATAGTGCTCACTGGGTCGGAAGAAATGGACAGAGAGTGGCGCTGAGGCAAGAGACAAGCAGAAAATGAGGAAGAGAATGAAGGGCGATGCCTTGAGGGAAAGATGGGTAAAAAGATGGGAGGGGGGAAAGAACGAGCGGGTGAGGATATCTTTAGAGTGGAGGGATTGTACCTAAGTCTTATTTGTTTTTCTCCTTTCTGGACACATATGTGTATTTACTTTGCTCTCTACTTCCCCATTTATCCTACTCCATCCCTCTCGTCCTCACCACTATCAGGGCAGCCCGTGTGATCATCCCACACATCCACACACACACACACAACTCTGCTTCCTATCCTCCGCTCTACGCATCCTTTTGCTCTCTGTCTTTCTCCGTAAAGCCCCTTACATTATGTGGCAAGTGAGCGCACAGTCCCATACAATGCCTCCTGAGGCATGATGGGAGAGATTTCTATAGACAGATAAAGGGTAGTTGGGCTTCAGACCCAAAGAGAGTCAGGGAGGTCAAGCACACACACACACACACACTTTGTCATGGAACGGAGCAAGGAGAGCGGTGGCTGACTACACAGGCGATGTTTTTTCGAACTGCACTGAGCCGGTCGAGGACAGGATGCAGTCACCAACAGTTATGGAGGTGGGAGATGAAGTGCTTCAGGTTCTTGAGGTTTGCGAGAGTTTAGAGGAGGGAAAGGAAGTGATTATCACAAACATACATACAAACTATCCTCCTGTGACCAGCTCTGGACCAGGCACCAAAACAAGCCAGGTAAGAATGCACGGTCCAATGTGGTAACTGTTACCTGGTAGAATCACAAATGTTACAAACTGCTTGCTTGTGCTGACGCTTTAAATTCTCACATTATGTTCTCTTTTGAGTATTTTCTGATATGTCCTGCATGTGCATCAGAGGGACAGCCTGATTAGACGTTTTGGAGACAGAGTAAGAGAGGCAAGATTGAGACGGTTTAGATGCGTGAAAAAGAGGGATAGTAGATCTATTGGTAGACGGATGCTTGAGATGCTGCTGCCAGAGAGGAGAAAGAGGGGAAGACCCAAGAGGTGGTTTCTGGATCTGGTGAAAGTGGACATGCATTTGGTTGATTTGACAGAGGAATAAGCAGACGACCTAGTAAGATTAAACCAAATTATCTGCTATGGGGACCACTAAAGGGAACAGCCAGAATAAGAAGACGATTTATTTGCTGTTTGATTGATTGATTGATTGATTTATTAATTTTTGCCTAAATGGGTGGATCCTGATTCCCCCTTACATTGGCTGAGATAGGTTCATAACCATCTCGCAACCCTGAAAAGGGTAAGTAGTTGCAGAAAAGGAATGAAAGAATGTTCCATTCCATTTTCTTCTAATCTTATTGGGCCTGGGTTGAGGAGACAGCAGGCCAAGAAGGGTATTCCAGACGTCACTCTCCAGCTCACAGTATATAATAAGTAATGACTGAACCCAAATAACTTTTAAAATTTTTCCCCAAATTGGACTTTTTCCATTCACCATATGGTTACTAGACTGTTCTGTGAATAATCTGTTTTAAACATATTGTGATTTACATCTCAGTCCAGGGCTGCTCTGCTGGCAGACTCACTATGTCGCATAGTCAGGTTTATATCTCACAAATGAGAGGGGGATCTTTTTGAAGGACTTGCCTTCCTTGTCCTGACAAGTTCTTGGCAGCCTCGCTGGTTGTCCCTAGTTTGAACAATGTGTTTTTTTAATAGTATGGAGTAGCTCAATGGGAATGTGTCTGCCAAATACTGCCATATTTTATGCAAACATACACTTTTCTTCACAGGAGTGAGTAGAGTGCACTTTTCCCGATCTGAGAGAGGGGCTTTGTTTGTAGCCCACTTAAGGCTGAACAACAAGAAACAAGAAGCACTTTTAGTGAACATTTGATTTGTTGTGAGAGACAATAGCTATTTCCACTCAGGTGGAGAGGATCGCTGGAAAAAACTCTGAAAGCTTTGGAAAGGCATGCCTCCTGATATAGCCTGTTGGAGCACATCAGTGTGCTATTTATACCCGCACTCACGCAACCTGCGTTGTTCAAGCATCTTGTCAGCTTCAATATAGCCATGTCATTACTGCCGAGTCATTATCATTTTTCATTGGACAGAAAAGAGCGCTCTGAAAAATCCATGGTGTTTTCATGATAAATGAGTGACACACTTATGCTAGTTTTTGTCTTTTCAACAAATTTCCGCATGTCATTTGTGCCAAGTATGCTGGTGTTCAAAAGTAAGTTCCTGTTTCACATTTTCTTTTTTTTCGGCAAAAACAGCTGGAACTGTCAAACATTCATCATCAAATTCGTACTAAAAGCACAGGGCAAGGCACATACCATCAGGAAATCCCTCCAATTCCAACAACAGTCCTGTAATATAATCTCCAAAATGCGCCTTCAAATGCTACTGGATGTGTTAAAAGCGCAGTGGCTCCTGTATCAGGTTGCCCCACTTAGTTTTCTGCCTTGCCAAAGATTTATCAAAGAAATGCTTTGATGGCACATTCTGTGTCTCAACAGATTGGTACGGAGAGAGATATTTCTTCAAGAGTTAAATTACTGCTCCTTTTAGACAGTATTTTTATGCTCCCGCCAAAGGGGCATACAGAGTTACCCTTACGCAACACTGTGTGATAAATACATTGAAATTCCACCAATGCTTTGTATGGGTCCTAAAGGCGTGCATCCCAGATTACTTAGTATACTTGCGGTATGGTCTTTTCACATCTGAACAAATTTGTTTATTTTCCAGTAAGGTGATTATTGTTCCTGGACACAAATGTTCTTTACTTTCTTTGCTTCGGTCTGTTGACTACATAATTTGCATGCTCTCTCTGTATTTGATTTGGCATCCTCCTAAGTGAAATGCAAGTATCTTCCTTTAACGCCATGCCAACGTTATTGTAACATTTTAAAAGTTTTATTTTCTTGCCAAGAGGAAGATGAGAAGTTTGATATCATTCACATGCCTGCTAAATATGAAGCTCGGGGCAGCAGACATATAAAGACTGACAGGTCCCCTTGTGTGGCTTGTGGTGCATATGTTGTTATAAATTGATTCCATGTTTGTTATTTTATTACAATTATTTCTTCCTTGTAATTTTATTTTACCTTTTTTTTAAAAAAAGAAAAAGATTAGCTTCTACTCTCTTCTCAACAGCATTATGCGAAAATTCAGCTGAGACATACTCAGCTGTTTCTCTTCTACCTAAAGGCCTTGGCTCCTCCCAGAGCAGAGGAATGGCTTGTCTGAGCTGAATAAATCACTGCAGATATATGACCAGAGTAGATCTGACAAGTATTTAGTTGTAGTGTGTACACACTCTTCAGCCATAACATTATGACCAGAGAGAGATTAAGGCAGAATAGTATTGATTATCTTGGTACCTTGGCACCTTTCAGTGGGTGGGATACACAAGGATCAAGTGAACATTTAATACTTGAAGTTGATGTGTTTGAAGCAGGATAAACGGGCAAGCATAAGGATCTGTGCAACTTTCAATCAATATATTCATGAAATGTGCTGTAAGCAGAGTATATCACATGTTAGTTTTTCTTTAATTATCTCTGAACCTTCAACTGCCATCGCCTTTAGTTCCTTTCCCTCTCTAGCTCCATCCCTCTCCTCCCTTTAATTGGCTGTCTTGTTATTGAACATTTCTGTCTTTCCCTTCTCCTCTTTGTACTCCTCCCTCTCCTGTTCCTCTCTGTTTCACCCATTTTTATTTGATGAATGGGACAGGCCTCCTGCAAGGCTGCCGGTACTGAACCGTATCAGCTCGTGGTGATTTGTTAATCCTGTGATAAAATGTGGGTCACTGGCGCCTATTTTTAGTCCTGCTGGCAGAGGGAAGGCCCAGGTTCAATAGTAAGGATCCAACAAATCTTATTAGAATTAAACCCGAGTAAGTGTCACTTGCAAGAGTTTGTGAACCTTGAAGATGTGAAAGATATTGGTCAAAACCAATTTAGCTTCAAATGAAGTCATTTAATACACCTGAATATAATGTTAATTAATTTTATCAATGTTATCTCAGAGCTTAAAAAAAGCACTCAAAAACAATCTGCAAAAAAAAAATGGGGAAGTCCTTCTTTAGCTAATTAATTTTTAGAGCAAAAGATTCATTTTCCGATATTAATTTCCATCCCATGACTTCGGCTTTAGTTGCAGCATCAGTAAACCGGACCATTGTGTGTTGTTTGTAAGTCACTGTCTACACTACCAACATTTTATCACCTTGTGTTGAAATGCTGACTGAGTTCTTTCCAGACTCCTGTTTGTAATCCAGAGGCACAAATCCAAGGGCAATGAGGGATGAGTGTTTATGAGTGTAGGCATGAGGAGCCATGGTTTTATGTCTCCCCTGGTTGTTGTCGAGGTATCCAGTGTTCTGAGAGACACTCTTTCTCTCAACTAATGGCTATTGATTTCCTTTCTCACTCAAACATAGGCACAGACAGTGTTTGTCTGCCCCAGCCGGACGGAGGACAAGATTAAGACTTGACTTGCATTACTCAGCCAGAATCTCACTTTACTCAACATCACATGGATCAGTTGTGTTTTATTTACTCACTCGGTTACAATGAGACATTTAGGATCATAAGTTAAAAGACTATAAAAATGTCCTTCCACCGCTGCTGTGTATCAGCCCAACTGTGAATTCTGATGTCAGCCCTGATATATTGTGGTTCTCCCTTTAAGTGAGACTTGGTGCCTTTTGTGGAGCTATTATCTCTCTTGATACAAAATAAAATAATGAGGTTTTGTTTGAATTTGTTCTTTGTAGGGGATAATTTTTTTGTGTGAGTCAAATACCTGTTGCCTGAGTCTCTGTGGAGAAGCTGCAGGCCTCCTCATTCTGCCTCTCTCATTATTGATGAAGCTGCTTTCACTGTTCCGTTTCATAAACACCCTCCTCTCACATGGACTGGACTAAAATATTCATTGCTTGTTCTTCTTTGTTTGTGTTTGTCAATCAATCTCCTATCAGATTCCTAGTTAAATATATGAACTTGACACACAGAGTTGATCCAATCATACCAAAATTACTAGAAACACACATTATTCTAATAAATTACTGATACCAGATGCAAGCTGATATGTAGCTTCATTTCAATCAATAAAAACTAAGATGAAAAGGCACCTATTTCTGCCAAAATAACTCCAAAGTTAATGGAATTATAAAATGATCAGCCACAACATTGAAACCACTTGCCTCATATTGTGCAGTTTCCATAATTGCCACCAAAAGTGCTAGGCAGTGCACTGTGTGTTCTGACATTTTTCTATCGGAACATGCATTAACTTTTTCAGCAATTTGTGCAACAGTTACTCTTCTGTGGGATCAGAATACACACGCTAGCCTTCGCCCCCCACGCCCATTACTTCATCACATGTCCTACCTACTTAGACACCTTTAGTAGGTACAAACCACTGTGGACACGGAACACCCAACTAGTCTTGCAGCATTGGAGATGGTCAGACCCAGCATCTAGCCCTGACTACAGTTATAATGTTATGGCTTATGTATGTATACTGTATTAGAATAAAATGTCTATGTTTTAAAACTCTGGGTGAAAGATCACCTTTTGCTTGTCATCTGATGTCTGGTTTTCATAACAGATGCACTCTTAGGCATCATGTTGTGCTACTGCTCTCTAGTGATTTAAGACTTAACTCTTTTTACACAATTTAATATTTAGAAGGATACATCAAGCTCTTATTTCACTTGGTAGATACTTGCTATACAGTTTTTTTATACAGTGGCCAAAGCGTCAGTCTTTACGTAATAGCAAAGGTCCCGATGTTGACCCCCCCCCTCAAAACCACTGGACAGAATTCAATAAAATTACACATGTGGTGTGCAGGGGCCTTAAAGACATGCATCTTATCTTATTTGTTTGCTTGAATTGTTCATTTTACATTTTAAAGATTATGGAATTTCTTAAATTAAATTCTACCACACTTCTATGTCGGATTGCATCCCACGAGGATGTCTTTACATCATCCCTCCCTGACCTTTCTGAACCACATTTGTCCATCTGGTTTACTGCGCTCCAGATCAGTCAGTTATGATGTTTGGTGTGCAGACAGTGAGCTGAGTATTTGCGACCACATTGTCGTGTCAAAGGTCACATGAAACCGAGCCAGTTCTGGGGTCTGTACCTCATCAGAGAGGTCGGTGATGAAAAACTATACCAGCAAGTCAGCAGAGAAGATGTCTTATCCTATGAATGATAGCGCTGCTATAAATAAAATGTTGCATTTTGCCACAAGTGTTTACCAACTACCAACTGTTTTTTTACAATCATTGCTCAAACAGCAGTAATTGTGGTAAATTATTATACATTTTTTTCAACAGTGGGTCACCACCAGGTTTCAGTTTGGCTTATCTACCTTTTTACTTTCAAGTTTTTTAGACAATGGTATAAAGGAATATATTCACATAATCAATGAATATCAGGCTGCATCAGATCTTTATAAGTGATTTTGCATATCGTAATATCATGTCACAAGCTATAACCTCTAACTACGACTAAAGGATACTGGGAAAAACAATGGAACCAACATGGAGTGTCTCTTATATTCTTCCCTATCTCTATCAGTACAGTATGTATTCAATAGTGATGTCCTGTAGAGCAGGTATATCAGATATAACCTGAGTGCAAAAGCCTGGGCCCTCTCACTGTTGTGCTTCATAAATTCCTTTTTTGTTTTAAACCCATAGGCCTCTGGGATATTCTCTGTACCATTGCATTATCTCCTCCACTCCCAAACCAAACTGAGTGTAATGCATCTCCTCTATTCTCCTCTATCTCCTCTCCTCTGTTTGGTAGAGTGGGGATAACGTCGCCGATGTAGTCCTTAAAGTAGTATTAATTTTCCTTGGCAGTGCAGTTCACTAAGGTTAAGTATTCCTGTAGCTGATGGCAGCTCATTATCGCTCCTACCGCTCACGGGAACACATTAATAGCTTGTTATATGTCCTCTATAACGAGTCCTTATCTTTCTTGCTCTCAGTCAAACATTCAAATACTGCCGACCATCACTATCTGCGGATGCAGTCGGACCCAGACGTCAGCGTGTGGCCCGGTTGGCAGCGCTATGTGTTTACTTTTTCCACTTCCTATATTTCTTTCTCACGTGCTTGGAAAAAACCTACTTCTGCCTTTGTTGAGCTGAACCTTCAGTCAAAACAGGAGTGTTATAACTCAGATATTTTTGCAGTACATTTTACGGTTCACAGTCAAGGGAATTCACTCAAGTATTGTTCAACGATACTCCAGGCAAACATCAGATAAAAGCTTTCTCTTCTAATATTTTCAATTCTCCGATGCACTGTCTTGCTTTTCCCCCTTGAGCAAAGTTGCTATATCTGGCACAAACCCAATTCTAACCCTCACTATTGGTGTTTTTCTGTTATTCACCGTATGCTGAACCTGCTGAAGTCAAGGGGGGCATCTCAAGTCCCTTAAATGCACCCTTTTAATTGTATCTTTTTTTAACCCTTACCCAAAAATGAAATGCAAAACTGATTGTTGAAAGAAATCTTCACTTGTGTAATACCCTTCCCCATTCATGTTAAAAAAGAAAAATGGTACATGATAACCACACAATCTTTTTTTCATTAATAGGCTCTTTTTTTAAATTATTTTCTTGTTTTAAATGACACTGAGCAGAGATTAGACAGACTGCTGTTGTAATTAGGGTACACAAGTAATCATTTTGGTCCCCTTTTCCTATGCAGGATGACAATTGGGGTGAAACCACCACAGCCGTCACGGGCACTTCGGAGCACAGCCTCTCTCAAGAGGACATTGTTCGCATTACCAAGGACCTTGAGGACAGCGTGGGGCTTGACTGTCGCCGTTATTTTACCCTAACTCTGGCCATAATTCTGGGCCTACTGGTGTTTTTGACTCCGCTGGCCTTTCTGGTGCTCCCCCACGTCCTCTGGCCTGAGAAGCTGCAGAGTTGTGGCACAGCCTGCGAGGGCCTCTTCATCTCTGTAGCCTTCAAGCTGCTCATACTGCTGCTGGCCGTCTGGGCGCTCTTCTTCAGGCCGCGGAGGGCTGGCCTCCCACGGGTGTTTGTATTCCGGGCACTTCTCGCCGTGCTAGTATTGCTCTTCGTGGTCTCCTATTGGCTGTTCTATGGTGTCAGAATACTGGATACACAGGTGAGCTAAAAGATGATGCAGACTTGACATTTTATCATCTCCTTTAAGTGAACACTAACTAAAAGTCAACATACATAGATTGTAATTTATTTATAATCGCCTGAGGAGCCACACAGTCATAATCAATTAAAACTCTACTTATTTGGTTTCCCTCGTGCAACATGTTTACTGTGTCAGAATTTATAATTCTAGTTAGTTCCTCATTCATAATACACACAGATTATGAATTAATATATTATGTTGTGAATACACACATACACACTCTTTTACTCTTTTGAAATCTATGTAAATATTCACATGCTCTACATTTTGTCTTACGATCTCCCTTTTTTTTTTGTATCCCTCCAGGAATGTGTTCTTTTTCTTTTTCTTTTGTTGTTAAGGTTGACTTTTCATGTCATCTAGAAGGTCTTTCTGTAAACTATACATATATTCCACTAAATGGTACAAATGAGTCTTTATGAATTCATTGTTCACAGGATGAGAATTACCAGGGCATTGTACAGTATGCTGTGTCCTTGGTGGACGCTTTGCTCTTCATTCACTACCTGGCCATCATCCTGTTGGAGCTCCGGCAGCTCCAGCCGTGCTTCTCTGTGTGTGTCGCACGCTCCACGGATGGCGAGACCAGGCAGTATAACCTGGGACAACTCAGGTGAGAGGCAAAGTGATTCTTAGAAGTCTGTGTTGCTATGATACATGTAAAGGACAAAAAGAAGGGTATTCCAGGAGCCCCTCTCCCCACCAACACTTTCCAGTTCATCCTGAGGGATTCTGAGGCGTTCATAGGCCAGAAGGGTCTTACTGTCTCATCCTTGAGGCATCACTATCAGATATCTGTAGCGTCTCAACTGGCTCCTTTTGATTCGAAGGAATAGCAGCTCAACTCTGAGCTTCTTCCAGATCTCAAATCACCGCACCTTACCCTAACGCTGAGTCAAGAGACCCTTCCGAGGAAGATCATTTCAGCTGCTTGTATCATTGACCTATTTCTTTTGTTCACAAGAGCTCATGACTAAAGTTGAGGGTTGGAACTTAGACAAACTTGTAAATTGAGTGCTTTGCCTTACAACTCAGCTAACTCTTCACCATGGGGGGCGGCTGTGGCTCAGTGGGTAGAGCGGCCGTCTCCCGATCGGAAGGTAGCCGGTTCAAATCCCACCAGGGTCTACTTGTCGTAGGGTCCTTGAGCAAGACCCTGAATCCTTAGCTCCCCGGGCGATCCACGAGGGGCTGCCCACTGCTCCCTCAGGGATGGGTCAAATGCAGAGAAGTAATTTCACTATGTTGTACTGTGTATGACTCTATGTGACTAATAAAGGAATCTTTCTTTCTTCTAACCGACCGAAGCAATACTCATATTACTGTTGATGTCGCAATGTCCTGCTTTGATGAACAATCTCATAACAATAAAAACACATAAATATATTAAAAGAAAAAATTCATAAAAATGGGAACCAATTTGGAACCATTGCTCTGTAATCCAGTCACATACTCTCACTTGCATTCTGACAGCTGCACAAGCAGTTAGTTAAATCTGAAGTTATCTTAGAGCAGAGCTGTATAACATGCGTCAGTCGGAGATGATGCTAAATGAATTGCTGTTCTAGTTCCATTTGAATTTAAGGCAGAGATAGCACGCGGGTTTGGCATGTTTAAATTCAAATATTTCATACTTGATGGTTTCTAATGACTGTAAGGATGTTAATGAACGCTGTAAGCAATATTAGGTAATTGTTAGTAATTGTAGATTGTTTATATTGGAGGAGGAAGGAGATTGAGAGAGAGAGGTTAGGATAGCTCGGCTGATATGAGTGACAAGTAGATTGTTGAGGAGGACACGATAGATAAAAGAGAGGGACTAGAAAGGTAAGATGGAGAGATGAAAACTGGAAAAGCTCAGATAAGGGTTATGAGATGCAATGGAAAGTATTCGGAAAGGGATGGATTTCATATCGGTAAGTCACAAAAATGGGATGTGGCTGAAGGAAAAGAGTTGTAATTTAGTAGAAAGGGAGATTGTGTTAGAAATAGGAGAAAAAATGAGAAAAAAGAAGGCGAAGAGTCAAAGTGACTGATTGTGGGAGGAAATCGTGCCAGGAAGAAAAAAGAAACAGGGTGGGGAAGGCTTCAGAGAGGAAAGTCCTTAGAAAAGAGCTGCAGACAGAGAGTAGAGTACAGAGGAAAAGCCCAGGAGACCAAACTAGCGGGAGTGCCATGGGAGGGAGGCAATGAGAGAATAAAGAAAGAGGGATTAATAGTTTATGGGAGGGGAGAGATGAAAAACCTTAAAATGAATGCGGGAATAAAAGAAAGAAAAAAGGAATGCATGTGCGTGATTCTGTGTGTTTGGGTGTGTGCGTGCAGGAAAGGACAGTACACACTCTTAACAACCAGGTTTTTTATGACCTTACCGTCTCTGAGGAAAAACAGGAAGATCCCATTTTTAGCCAAACACAGCAGCTCTCCTGATGCCCCCCAACCAAGCTCCAATTCTGACAATGCTTTTTGCTCACAGGCAACTAATAAAACATGATGGATTTATAGATGGATCTCTTTTATGACAATTTAGAAGAAATATTATCCTACATCTGCTCATACATCCTTTGATTGGAATCTCTCTGTACTCCTGAAGGTTGTATATTTTGCTCTTTATGTGCTTTGCCTTCATAGTGTTGAAAAGGATGTCAGGATTCAGCTATAAAGAAATGCAGTCAATTTCATAACCTCAGTACAAACATCAGCAGAGTTCATTTAGGGATATACTAGCGTCAGTGATTATGGCAGTATTGTGTATCTTGTTTTACATTTCTAATTGTGTTTAAATCTTGTTTGCTTTATATTTTGTGATTGCTGACTGAACTTTTTGTCTTAAAATGAGAACCAAAACAAATATCTACTGTTTTTTAAAACCAAATATATCTTCAGTTATAATACTGGGATATTATAAATCCAAGACAGTTCTCCGCAATGGATTTTCCATAAGTTGGACCTTTAAATTTAAGTCATAAGTTTAAGTTGGTGTCTATATTAAAACAAAATCCGTCAATGATTTCTCAAACTTAGTAAATAATATATGTATTGCAATTTCTTATTAAAGCACTTAATGGCTAAGATATGGGTTAATACTACTAATACAGATACTAGTACAGATGTATCTGATATGAGACAAGATGAACAAATAGAGGGGATGTACTGTCGTCAATCTCCAACTGGAAAATCCTGCTCAGCGAGGCTCAACTTGGGGAAACTGAAAGAGTAAAATAAACCTTTCTGTTGGCTATTTGACCTGACATTGATCCTTCAGCTTCAGGGGACCATGGGCATTAACATGTGGTTAGAAATTGGGCTTCCTGACATTTATATTTGAATGCTGGGAAAGGACACAAAATAAACCTTTAAGGCTAAGGCTTACAAAAGCCTTGAGGCTTGGTTATACTTCAGGTACTTCAGGGTCAGACACCAATAGATATTCTGGCTGCATGCGGACAGATCAATGGTTCTGTGCATGAATTCCTGTACTTTCTAGGTGATTCGTTTTTTCTTGAGATTTTGCAGTCACTATGTATGTTGGCAACTGTTTCTTATAGAACATGTTTGTTCAGTTAATCGCACAACCACTCTTTCCCTTATTAGATATGTTTCTTTGTTTTCTTGACATTCAAGCTAAACAATAAGAGCTTTTTGCAACTCTTCGTCTTCGTCTCTAGGCTGCAATGGCTAGTATTACTACATCCGTTTTGCTTTAGACCCTTCTTCTTTGTCTTCACCTTTACCCTGTATATATTAGCTGGCTGATTCTTTAGTATAGCTGATATAGTTAAGAAAAGTAAAAGTGAAGCATAGCAGGAGTACACACTCAGAGGCTCATTCTGCATTCTTTGAGACCATCAGCGGATTAGTTACATTTAACATGCTACTTCTTACTGTTTTTCTGCTGATGATTAATTACAGTTCGTTCTAATACACTTGAAAAACATTAATAGGCTACAGACAAAATTCTTTTGTAGATTTTATAGGATAACGGTATCTGAATGCATTGTCCCCCCAAGACATCGACTTTCCATGCAATCATTAAAATGAATCGGCAGCAGTTGTCAGCTTTGGGAGAACCCAATGCGGACTTATTTTTCATACCATAAAGAAAACTCTAGATGATTCCAATTGTAAATCAGCAAATTTAGAGACGCTTTATAAATTTGAGATATAGTTGCAAACGGTAGCTTTACCAGATTTAGAATTTACCCTTAACATGGTTTTCTTGTATTGTTCTCTTTGAAATACCATTACCACATTTCTATCATACATGTTATTTATTGTTAAAGTGACAGAATGTAGACTGTTAAGTGTGTGTGTGTGCGTGCGTGCGTGTGACTGGGTGGGTATGGAGTGTTAGCTGGCTGCCTTTGGGGTGTTATTCTTTGTAAGCTGCGCTGTTCATCTGTGTTTGGCCGGCAGCAGGCCTGGCTTCACTCTGTTTTCCGTCTGTGACTGTAAACACAGCTAATTAGTACTCCCTGCAGACTGGAGAGCAGCATCTGGTCAGCATGACAAACATGCATGAACATGCACAGTCATATGCACGTGCATGTGCGCACAGCTTATTACACTTCATACATACATACATACAATTAACAGCATTGTCTACATGTAACTACAAACAAATATCTCAAGTAGCTTCTTTGCTACCAGGCGGCAGCTGCTGCTCACATTTTGCCTTATCATAGTTTAGACCTGGTCGTGGCCCTGGGGCTCTGACTGTTTGTCTATGTCTGCCTGGTCTTTGATGCCGATATGAGAACCAAAGGAATCTTTTTGTCCCCTTGTCAGAGCAGAGTAGCTGGATATGAATGCATTCCTCACAGCCAGAGGGATTGGTTTCTAGAGAGGGCTGCGGGTTAAACACATTTACAGATGGGGACTTCCAAGTTTACATTCCTTAACTGGTCAGTCCTGACCAGTAACACCAGAGAAGACAATGGTCAACTAAAAGGAAACATGTTTACAAGAGGTATTTTCTGAGATGCTGCTTTTGACCAGTTTAGCTTCTTGGTTAGTTTGGGGTTATTTTGTTCCATTTAATAATTGACAGAGGTTGGAAAGTGACAGGAACTCAGAATTTACACAACTATGAAACAGAAGTCCTCTCTAGTTTTACTGAATGCTTATTGCCAGAGATGGCATCACCATGATTCATTGCCATTTTAAATACCAGTGCTTGGGTACTTGCACAGTAATTATCATTCTTCCCTTGTGAACACTACATTTCATCACCTCTAAAGAAACGGTAAACACAATACACTACGGCTCTTTGTCGAATAGCAGCCATGTGTTTTTTCCCTGTCATGAGAATAACCACAACTCTTGATAGGTGACAAAATTTCTGTAAAAGTGCCAGTGTCAAGCTGAAAAAACACATTGTATATTGCCAAAAAAAACCTGCTGGTCTGCATGTCACACATGAAGCTATTCAAAAACATACTCTGCACTTACCCAAAGAGCCAAAGACAGTAAAATAATTAATCTGTGGCTTTAGACTTTTCATAGAGAGGGATAAAAAAGGTTAAATTTGAGATGACCATTAATGGCTATGGTAAACACTTCCTTACAGGTTAGTTAATGATTTTGAGTGTGAATCTGTAGATTGGATCTATTTACTAGGGATGCATACTGCCATACCATAAACATGCTGTTAGAATGTCGAAGTTACTTATCCATAAAAAAAAATATTGGTAATCTCCAGATTGTTAATGACTATTATAAATAGTATAATGTACAGATTCTTGCTAAACCTTCCCAGTTAACTTCTCCCGGTCCATAGTTAAAGGTCATCTGATAAACACAGAAAGCTTTCAAAAGAGAGACAAGGGTTCCATTTCTCGTCAAGTTCTTTTTATTTTTTTATCGTATTGTAAATATGAGCAAAATAAATAAAACAGGATTTGGAGAATGCTTCTGACCATTTCCCCCAGGGAGTCCTGTGGGGGGTTCTGCAGGAGTATGCACTATGTAGTGTGCAGTTGGCAGCTGAGTGTGAAGCGGCCAGTAAGAGACTCAGTACCTCCAAGTCTGAGGCCATGGTTCTCTGCCGGGAAATGGTGGACAGTCTCCTTTGGGTTGGGGTTGAGTTGCTGCCTCAAGCAAAAAAGTTTAGGTGTCTTTGTGTCTTGTTCTTGAGTGTTGGGTGAAAGACAGGCATTTTGGTGCAGCATCAGCAGTAAAGCGGCCGTTGTATTGGTCTGATGGGGTGGTGAAGAAGTGCTGAGACGCGAGGCAATGCTCTTAATGAACCGGTCAATCTACATTCCAACCATCACCTTTGGTCATGAGCTCTAAGTAGTGACTGAAGGAATGAAGTCAAAGATACAAGCAGCTGAAATGAGCTTCCTCCGTATGGTGGCGGGACTCAGTCTTAGAGATGAAGTGAGTAGCTCAAACATCCGGAGAGAGCTTGGAGTACTGCTCCCCTGCTCCTTCGTGTCGGAAGGAGGCAGTTGAAGTGTTTTGGGCATCTAATTAGGATGCCTCCAGGACACCTCCCTATGGAGGTTTCTGAGGGATGTCTATCTGGGAGGAGACTCCTGGCTAGACACAGAAGTATAGGACTATAGGGAAGCACTATATATCTTGTCTGGCCTGGGAAAGCCTCCGTATCCCCCAGTGGGAGCTTGAGAGTGTTGCTAGGGAGAGGCACATCTGGAAATGCCTTCTTAACCAGCTACCACCATGACCCAACCCCGGGTAAGCGCAAGAAAATGGATGGATATATATCTGTGGTATTTCTGTTGGGCAATCACTTAATCTATAATATGTTCTGATTAAGGAATAGAAGTTGGACGAGGTCTGAAAGTCACCTGAAAATGCTTTTATGTGTGTTCAAACAATGAACTTCCTTTGGCCTTATTGGTTGCACATGCTAGAGGTCAGCATGCGTTGATGCATGTATATCATGTTTATTGAGTTTGCTCTCCGCGTGGCCTAAAGAATGAGATGGGACACAGTCTGGTCTCAAACCTACGGATAACACCATACAAATAAGCAGAATCATAAGGGTCCAGTGTTTGGCTGTGAGGTCATGTTGAGGGTCAGTGTACGGCTGCTGTCAGACAAACAGGGATTCAGCTCCTCTGACAACGCTACTTTGCAAATCTTTGTTAATTACTGCTCTATGAGCAGTCTGACAAATTAAATTGCAATCATCATTCATTTATTTTTTATTATTTCCTTTAATTAGATTCAATCTGCTTGAAAATAATGTATTGTATAAAGTATTGTATAATCTATTGTATAATGTATTGCAATGAACAGACAGAAACTTAACATATATAGGAAGTTTTGGTGTGAAACCCTGTATTCACTCTATTTTTAACTCTTTTTTTTTATTTTTTTTGGTCCCAACTCTTCAGTGATGTGTTCACTGGTTAGTGGTCTCTGTCTGCTGTTTATCCAAAAGTTTTGGATTCAAACATCAGCCCGCTACATTTGGAAATTACACTTACAAATGAAGCAAACTCTTAAAAATGCTGGTGGTTAAACCGAAGCAATGCAAAGCCCAAAAGTTAGATAATAGCGCTTCAATAATTAATGATTATTCATAGAAACAAAGATGGGTTTGGAGTTCCCTGCACACACAAAACTTATTTATCCTATAATAAAATGCACAAAAGATCATTCATTTGCCAAGCTGTTGACATGTGAACGTACTCCATTTCTTCCATTTCATATTTCCTCTTGTTGTCTTATCCAGTGAGTTATGTCTTCCATATCATTTATTCCAATGACAACATCCAGCATTCTGTCTTGTGTCGGGAAATTTTCAAACCAAAGAAATAGTCAATAACTGTTAATGAAAATAGTTGTTAGTCACAGTTGTTATCTAGTAGGGCACTAGATAAGCTGAAGCGAGCCAGAAAGTCTGTCATTTGTTCAACAGAACTTTAGGCCTTGGAAGTCTAGAATACACTACGATATTATGTTCAGATACCTACATTTGTTAAGGTAGGTCTTAAATATGTTAATGGTCATTTACCGCTACTTCAGAATCTCGCTGAACAATTATTTTGAACACTGATCTATCAAACTTATTTTCTGTACCCTATTGTGTACATACAGTTCTTTGAATTAATAATTACTTCGCAACTTAACTTTTTTGCCAATATGGGCGTGAAATAGAGAGAATTTCAGATGGTCTTAAAAAAGTCTTTAAAAGTCATAAATTTAACTTGTTGAAACCTGTAGAAACAGCGGGAAATTCACCGCAGACTCCACGTTAAAAACTCCAGTGGGCTTAATCACATTGTTTGAAGTTGTTACTTTAAAGAGTTTGAATGAAAGAGGAATTAATATTTTTGTTACAGTCCCCCCCTGCATGATTTAACATTACAACTCCTCTAATAACTTTTTTTTTACATTAATCATAAACTCTCTGACTACCTACAATTTTATAGGGGTCACTTGTAAAGACAGACAATTTTCCAACTTTCCCAGGCTATCTTCAGGTTTCAACTAGTGAAATGTAAGCCTTTTTAAGACCTTTTAAGACCATTGGCTCCACCATACTCCTCCTTTCTGAAGAGAGGAGTAATCATAGCAACAGAGTAGTTTACAGTAGGAGTATGGTGGAGCCTTTGGCATCAAAAACACATTAGCAGTGTTTGTGTAATTACTCTCAGTCACTACCCTCAGCGTAGGGTTATCAGAATCATTCATGTAGTTGATCATGTATGTACAATATCTAAGACTAGCCTTTGCCAGCATCAGCTTCTGATTGTATCAGACCAAGTATGGCTGGATCCTTGAGTGCACGGAGTTGAACAATCTTTTAAAGTATTCAACGTCTTGTTTGCAAGAAGAATTTGTTTGATTGTTTTTCAAGTGCCATCTCTCTTTGACCTCTGATGTAGCCCCCTTCAGGGAAAGCAGAGGCAGTATATTTTTAAAGAGCTCATAATTTCTGTCCTATTGCGTGTAAAAACACCCAACTAATGTACAGTTTAATGGTTTTGTGCTAGGAAGGACAAGACCTGGCATGCTTTTTCAACCACAGTGTGAAGGAACAGGATCAGGGCTATGGCTCCCTCTCAGTAGCGTACATCAGTCTCTGGCTGCTTTGACTGGTGGCAACCTGTAGCTCAGAGATTTCACAGAGTTCATTCAGTCAGTACAGTAAGAAATAGTGCATTAATCTACGTGTATTGATCTGTTACATCTTTTAGTTTTCTCTTGTTTTTAGTCTTCCTTATCCTTATTCACTCAATTTTTATCACAATTTCTTTGAGTTGTTATGAATGAGGCACTTAGAGTACCTTCCTCTCTTTGACAGATTTAAAATCCTCCTTGCTATCACTCAGCAGATGACAGTTGCTTTCTTCAGGATATTTGAGGAAAAAAATATCATTGCAAAGTCAGAAATACCTTTGCACAGATACTTCTTTCTGTTCCCTCTCATGTCTTTATATTGCTCTCAGTTAGTAGTATTTCAAATGAAAAAGCTCCTGCAGTTAATGTTTCTCGCAAATATTCATATTACTGTAGATCGACCTGGATTTCACTGAAATATTTCCCTAAAGCGTTTTTTTTCTTTTCAATCTTTTGTCTTTTCCTTACCAGCATCCAACGAGCAGCTCTGGCTATCTTAGAGCACTACTACTGTGACTTCCCCGTCCATAACCCAGCGCTGCTCTCCGCCTCCAAATCCCGGGCAGCCAAACACCTGGCTGGCCTGAAGGTCTACAACGTGGATGGTGAGTTCCCAGCAGCCCCTGCTGAGGGTGAGTGGGATGGCCTTTTACCTCCAGGTTGTGTCTAAGTCTGTGTGTTCTGTAGCTCTGCTTTTCCTTCCCGATGCTGGTCCTCTTGAACAAAACATCTACCCTGCTCATAAAGCAGCTTTCATTCCAAATATTCATTCTAAAGAAAGAAGATGTTGTTCAATGATTAATCTATGTATTCTCTACTCAGGGTTTAGCTCTATTGTCAAATTTAATAAAATACTGAAATCAAACACCAAAGAAACTTTTTTGTTTTATTTGGTCAACAGTATAAAGCCCAAAGTGAATTTCTTTTTTTCAAGCTCCTCACATTTGAGGAGCTGTAAATGAAAATGTAAAAAAATGTTTGCAAGTTTGCAAAAACAAATTATCAACATATCAGATTTATTTACTATTGAAAGATTAAACCTTTATAATTTAATTTGATTTCATCATTCCAAAAAAGAAAAATAACACAATCTGCCTCAAAGCAGTAACTGGCTGAGAATGTCCTATTTAATTACATTTGTATTGATCTATTGACATTTCCATTTATTTCATGATATATATAGATTTACACTTTTCAGCAACTTGAGTCTGAATGTATATGTACTATATATGATATTCTAAGTTTCTTCAGTCATCCATTGCTGGCAGGTACCGAAGTCAGTGATGCCAATGCAACCAGATCCAAACATTTTTTATCATTGATTAATCTCAATCTCTATTTTCTCCGGTAATAAATTCATTATTTAGTCACATTATCTCAAAGCAACGGGTTACATTGCTTTGAGATTGCATACACAAAATGCTTACTTAACTTTGATCAACAGAGAAAAACAAATTTGACATTTTGTTTAATATTAAGTAATAAAAAAGAAAATTATAGCATTTGCTCCAAAACTGACCTACATCTTCATTCAGTCAACAATATAATTGACAATTATGTTTTGGTTGCAGTTTATACAACAGGTAATTAGTAGCCACATAATTCAATAGAGACTTTTGTTAAATTTCTTCCATTAACATATTTTCTATTTCAGCATGACATGCAAATACCCATGACACTCATTAAATTTAACATTGTAAACGTTCTCATTAGAGAAGCTGGATAAAAGAAACTTGAATATCTTATTTTAAACTGCTGCCAGTTGCTATAGCAAACAACAATTCAATAGTTCTGAATATCTCTTTAAGAAAAGGTTACCCACTGTAAACCCATTTCAAGTCTTGGCAAGGCGAATTTCCTCCTCTACTTAAATATGTCTGAAAGGAAGGAAATTGATCTGCAAACACACCCAAACTGGAAAGTTCTTGAGAGTAATTTTCTGCAGATAATTTGTAGTTAACCTTTTAATGTCTTAACCAAGGGAAAAGAATCTATGGAAAAATGATTTCTTTGCATATTTTATTTCTTTGGGACATTTATTAGTTAAAAATATTAGATAAACTCTATTTGACCGTTATTAGACTCTTTTTTTTTTTTGTAGTTGTATTGGGTTACAGAACTTTGTGAAGAATTTCTCACAGGCTTTAATTGTATATTTATATCTGGACAAAACTTCAGTAATAGCTGATAGAGCTGCAGTGTCATTTATCAATGAGTGTCTACGGTTGGATAACAGTTCCCTAGATGCTTTTTTTAAAATTGTATTTGTATTTAAATTCATAACTTCAATGTCATTCCTGCTTCATTCAGCTGTTTTTGACATGTTTTAGAGAATGAAATCAATTTTGCAAAAATAATTTCAATTAGCTCAAATAATCATTATCAAGAATTATGTAGTAGCTTTGACCGGCCTGACTGGGAATGAGATTGAATCTACTTGTGGGCTGAGGTATTAACCTACTCTTCTCCTCATGTTTCCATGTTGGTGCTTACCCTTTTAGAAGTTTTGAAAGCTAAACTAAAAGCTTACCTTTTGGACAGTGAGTAAATGCAGTCTTGCTACTAAAGCATCCTCACAGTCTTCTGTTGTTCACTTTAGTCAAAACTGCCCTTAGCGGCGGCTTTTATTCAGGTCTTAGGACCTAAATAAAAGCCGCCTTCTCAAGAATGTCACTGCTCCTTAGATGCACGTACTCACTCTCACACTCCTCACTCCCTTCACGCCACAGGTTGATGAAAAAGTTCTGCCGACAGCCAACAGCTGGTATAAATGTAATACAAACCCTCAATTAAATTATCGCTCACCCTTAAGTGTACTCAAGCTTCACTTACTCGACTCTCTCATTTTTTTGCTGCTATTTGTCCCCATCCTTTCTTCTGCCTCCTCGTAAATGTTAGTGTGAGACAACCGTTGAGATGGCAGATAAATCAATAGCTATAACACTGACAGCCTTCTCAGAGGCCTCCATCTTTTCCGTCTTTCATGTCTGCAGCTTCTCTCTGCAGCCGCACCGACACTGTAATACGTTAGCCGAACCCAGGGACAGACAATAATCCCTCCCTGATTATAGGTTGGTGAAACTTTGAGCGCAAGGCGACCATAACACTCAATTACACTGCATCCAAATGGCTTCAGGTAATTTTATGATGTCTGACAAGCTATTTGGTCCCCATACTTGTCTATCAGCATTATCTATATTAAGGGCAGGAAATGAATTCCATTGAATAAAAGAAATGTTAAAAAAGAAATCCTCTAAAATATAGAATAAAAATTTCCTACATGAAAAAATGAAAAATAAATAGATTCATCGAAATACAGTAAACATTACCGTAAACAGCTGTGTTCACATGTCCAGTCATGTGTACTTATAGTGCCTAAAAACAGTGGTTCCTATACTTCTCTTAATGGGCCCTTTTGAATTGCTGCTACCTTCTAGGTATCCACTGATCAATGCGAAAAAGGTTTTTCGTATATAGGTAGGTTTCTTTACAGAATAAATAATATAAAACTTTTTAAGAAGAAAGTGACTTCAAAAAAATAAAGTTCTGACTGTTAAGTCAGAACTAAAAAATAAATAAATAAATAAGATCACTTTACATTAGATTTCTACGGAGACTTGAAGAAAAATAAAATTATCATGGCCACGACTTAATAACTCGTTTGTACCAGATGATAACTCGTTCCCACGCTGTATTAAGCTGTGTCCACCACAATATAAAATAATGATGTGTGGTAACCAGTTATTAGGTCGTGGCCATGAGATTTTGTTTTTTCATCGACGTCACCGGAAAATCTCACATTATTTTTAGAAGTCTGACATATAATACCATTTAGAAATAAACAACACTGTTCTAATGGGAATATACACGTGGTTAATTGGACTTTCTCCAAGGGAGGGATTTTCTTAAATAAATAGTAAAATTACTTTAGTAATCATGAATGACTGATTTTTTTAAATCCCACATGCGCTCTGAAGTACCCCAGTGCGAATCCCTATTTGAGAAACACAAAAAGGTAAATCATAATGTGTCTTCTGTCTACTATACAATTGGTCGTATGTTAAGGGGGTCTTTCCTTAGACCTTCAAATACAAGAAGTGGGTAAAAAACAGTAGCGCGCCACTAATTTTCTTCCACTCATCCGAAATAAATCCGACACTACTCAAATCGTATTTCCTCTACAGCCAGCATTTTCACTTGAGTTCAGTCTTAGCTTCTCTAACCATGTCTAATTTTATTTCAATTAATTTCTCTGTTTGATTTCCTTCTATTTCTGCATTTTTAATCCGGCGCACAGAATGTTCTTAGAAGTCTTCATTCTCTTGACATCGAACTGTGGCTTCCAGCATAAAGTTCTTAACAATAAATCCCAGCTAAGTAATACCAAAGAGCAGGGTGTGTTGAAAACTCCCTCCACTGTGACCATAAATTATTCTGCACATGCATGATCTCTGCCCCGCATGAATAATTCACCAGCTCTGCCTTCTCTTAGCCTGCATTAACATCAAACGGGGTTCATCAAAAGCCCCGTTGCTTCATTCCAAAAATGTAAACTTTTTAAGTAGCCTGCGACATCTTAATGGCGCGCACCATGTAACCTGAAGGCACCACGGAAGGGTAAATGGATCTCGGCATTCATATGCGTTTTTGATTTTCTTTGATTTTCTTCTTCAGAACAATGAAACATTTACTACATTGTGTGGCTTAACTCTTTGGGATTAAATATTGCAGGTGATGAAAAGAGGTCAACCAAGGTTGATGTGCTTTCTGATCTTCCTCTCCACTCTCAACATACTTTGCACTTAATGTCATCATCAAAGATGTCTTTGCTCCTTTGACTTTGTCCCTGAGAAACGCTTGCATATTAACTCGTTTCGCTGTCATGACAGGTCCTGGGAACAACACAGCGGCAGCAGGTCTGGCCCACTCTCAATCCAGAGCCATGATCGCAGCAGCTGCTCGCCGCAGAGACACCAGCCACAATGAGCTGTACTACGAGGAGGCCGAGCACGAGAGGCGAGTTCGCAAACGCAAAGCACGGTATGTAATGTAAAAACTTTATATCCAATAAAGCATCAATGGTGAAATACTTGAATAAACTCTAAAATGTGAAAGTGGACAAGTTCTGACAGGCACTTAAAAAGTTTGCATCTCGATGGACAGAATATTCCAGCATTCCAGCCCAGCATGTACCAAAAGCAAACTGCAAACTATTATTTAAATCGCAATAATTTACTTAAAGCAGCCATAATCAGAATTTTATATTAAGAATAGATCAGCTGCTTTCTCACAGCAGCGGGTGCAGAGAAAAAGAGCTGAAAGAGAGTCAACACTGGACTAGAGCACTATTTTTCCATCATGAGAGTCTTGCCTTGTTTGCTGGGTTTTCTCCCAGGCTGGTCGTGGCAGTAGAAGAGGCATTCACACATATCAAGCGCATGCAGGAGGAGGAGCAGAAGAAATCGCCGGGGGATGTGATGGATCCACGCGAGGCGGCGCAAGCCATCTTCCCATCCATGGCTCGGGCCCTGCAAAAGTACCTGAGGACCACCAAGCAGCAGCACTGCCACAGCATGGAGAGCATCCAGCAGCACCTGGCCTTCTGCATCACTAACAACATGACGCCGAAGGTCAGACCTGGGACCTTTATGTGCATTTGGGACACATTTTAAGATTTAACTGTTATGTTTATCCATCCTAAGATAACAAAAGTACGTTTATATATATTCTTCACTTTAAGGCATTCCTGGAGAGCTATCTGTCCCCAGGTCCCACCCTACAGTACAGCCGAGACCACTGGTTGGCCCGTCAGTGGACGTTGATCAGTGAGGCGTCAGTCACTAATGGCCTGAAAGACGGCACCGTCTTCATGCTCAAATGCGTGGACTTCAGCCTGGTGGTGACGTCAAAGAAGATCCCCTACATTCAGATGTCAGAAGAATACATCGACCCCAAGTCACACAAGTTTGTCCTGCGGCTACAGTCCGAAACCTCCGTATAGGATGCCAAAAGAAATGTTTTTTAATTCTTCACTCTGTTTCTTTGCTCTCAAATGTTTTCATTTTGGCCTTGCAGTTTTATTTTTAACTGTTTGTTTTTTATATATATATATTATATACTGTATATTATACACATTCGGATATATTGATCGTTTTTTCTTTGATTTGGGTGAGAGAGAGAAGAAATCTCACCAGGATTTATGCTCAGAGCAGTGTGACATGGACATGGTTGTGTGCACATAGAGTGGGTGTGTGTATGTGCGTGTGCACACGTGTCATTTTGTGTCAACGCAATCACTCCTTTTAATTCTTGTTGAAACGCTGTGTCCAAAAAAGATGGGACCATTTGGAGGTTCTTACATCCCCAGACAAACAGACAGACGAACCACTAAGGACTGCAGTGGTGTGACTTGGATTTTGATATTTGAAACCTGATGGAAAAGTGTCTCCAGTGTTTTCATGTCCTTCACAACTTTTTAAGTGTTTCGATGCTCTTTTGGATGTGGACAGATTGAGAAGGAACCAGATTAAATACATTTGATAAAAAAGATTATACAGAACTTTGCATTAAATGCACATTTCCATGTGTTTAGAAATTAAAAGAATTTGCCTAAAATGGATGTAACTCAGCCTGCTCAAAAGGGATTTTGGACTATTTATTTCAACTTCAAGACATCTGTAGCACTCTAGACAAATACTTTTCTTGACAGTTGAGATTTCAATCTGCAGCTCGCCTCATATCCAGCCTTAGGCATACGGTTAACACCTTTGGATGTTTATTCCAGCAGCCAAAGTGGGACGCTTTGAGATGTTTTTGTGCATGATTTTTCTCCAGGTGCAATGGAGCAAAAATCAGAGATATTTCCACTCCAGTTCAGAACAACACATGCATGCCATGTTAAGCACAGAAGGAAGCGAATAACAAAGAGATGCTCAGAGGTGGATCCGTGCCCGCAAACATTTGAACTGCCTCATCGGTTCAATAAGCATCACACGTCTCATGGCTTTCATGTCTGCTGCGTCTGCCTGATGTGAGGCAAAGGGAAGGCAGCAAGAAGGGGAGACAAACACAATGTCAGAGATTAAAAGTACTACTGATTATTTAAGACTGTAATTCCCCCTCTTTGGGTTTCGCAATAGAACTTCTGAAATGTTTATGTAAAATCTATTATTGAATTAATATTGGCAGGAATTAACTCATCACACTGTTGCTATCTAATATTTACATTCTTCAGTTCCAGTTGTTTCTTCTTTGCCTCTAGATCAATATGCATAACTCTCTAATTCTTTTCAAAATAAAAGCACACCTATAATGCGGATCCTGGCTTATAACAGTGTAGAGAGATGGTCAAAATGGAGAGCGGTAGAAAGCCATGCAAAAAAGGTTCTCAGTTGGGAGTGGAAGAGGTGATGTTGTGGTTAAGTGCCTTAGCAATTAGGCCACCATGACAAGATTGGCTGGCAGGTTGTAATGGGGAAATTATATCCCAATAAATATCAATAAGCGGGAAACAATCAAAGCAGAGCACGTGCTGAAATCCTTCATGATTCACTTCCTCCATGGCACTAAATCTATCAGTGACTTGCAGTATTTAAAATATGCTTTAGTGTTTCTTGGCTTACAGGGTTGTTGATATTGCAAGAATTTATCATTCGTAAATCCAGTGTGAAGGCTGCAGCAGGGTGGAACCTCTCCCAACTAGACGGTCTGGTTTTTTATTTCCTCCCTTCTCTCTGTTGTCTGACAAAATCACGCTCACAGTGAATCCCTTGAGGTCAGCAACCTCACTGGAAGCCTCAGGAGGGATGTTTCTGATAATATCTGACGTGTAAAGCCAGATAAATACGTTTAAATTATGTTAGTGGTCTTAAAATTATACTTCAAACTTACAGATTTCTCAGAACTGGCCCCAAACAGAGGTTGTGTGAAATACACACATGAAGTACACTTTTCTGTGAGCAGCGTTGTCCGCTACTGCCCCCTGGCTGCTAAAGCTGGTACCAACAGTTTGTGTGCTTGAGGGCAGCAGCAACATGTTGTGATATGTAAATCATAAGGATAATGCCCATTTAAGGAAAAGCTTTCTTTGTTGTAAACTTGTAAAATCACATAGAAGTAATGAAAAACACTTTTGCTGTTTTAATGCACTTAAAGCAAATATCCCTAATTAAAGACCTGCCAACGCTCCTATTTTATACCTACTGACGGATGAACTTTGTATGATCCCAATGTGACTGTGCCTCCTGTTTTTTTACACCGTATCTATTTATGTAAACAGGCGTGTGCGTGTGTGTGTGTGTGTGTGTGTGTATGTATGTATGTATGTATATCATTCCAGTTCACATGACCAGCCTTTAACCCCCCTCCTCTACATCACCATCTGTCACACTGTTGCCAGGTCACAGTCGTCTCTCATGGCGTGGTGTTTGTTGGATTGCTTCATGATGCAAATGTAGCATTGCTACCTAAGACCTGTTTCACAGCATTATTATTTGTAAAGAATAAAACCTTTTTATTAAGATTTGTAAATGCTGTGTGGGATTGTAATGTGCAGTCATAGGCCACCATAAAGAAATGTTTATTTCTCATGAGGAGTCTTATTAGACCGACACATTTAAGTAAAAAAAAAAGTGGTCAGATGCCAAATTCACATTTCTTGGATTTAGAAGGAACCCTGAATAGTTAGTAATGAATGCAGGGTAATTAAATTAGTGTTGCTGTTCTCATTATTGATTTACAGATCTCTATTATAACCTCGCCGGGATTTACTCCATGTCATTTAATGCCTGTCAGTTATCGTACTTTTCACGGTCAGTTAAAGGTGGCTGTTAACTGTATGAATATGTATCCGCTTATCTACCAAACATTTTGAGAGGAATGTGTCCTTAAAACACCTCAAATTTAAATGTTTCTTTCTGCTCTATTGTTGGTCTTCTGAGTGACTATCAGGCACCTAAATACCTAAACCTTAACATAAAACAAAATTTATATATATTTATAACTTGTTAAGGTATATTGAATTGACCAATTCATTTTGATTGATTATTATTTGGTAATCTGGTTCATTCTGCTTCTTTATAAGGCCTTAAACTGTAAACTTAAGTCATTAAGATACTTTAAAAATATAAATGTGGAGAAATAACCTGATTCCTGATTGAAATACAAAACTTGAAACCGTTTAAGGCTTCTGCATAAAAAAAATTTAAAAAAAGAAGCTGATCCTAGAGTCAAACATTTAAAACCAAATATTGTTTTGTAAAAAAGCTTTGAATCAATCAAGACAAAAAGACAAACACTGATCTTGAATTGCATAAAGTTGGCCTGGATACACTTTGCTCTAAAATGCCAATAAGAGCAGCAGACGCAATCGATTTTATTTTGCACAAATATCATCATCATCAAAATCATCTTATACATGTACTTGTACATTTAATAATGATGAATTGGCATTACTTATGTTAATTTTCACAGATGACTAATACTGTTCGGCATGAGGTAAAAGGAAGAGAAAAATACAAAAAAACAGTAATATGACTATTAAAATACAAAATGATACAATGTAGAATAACTATTATTAATAAAAAACATGATTTTCAAAGAATTATGGCAAACATGGTTTGTTCATTTTTAGTAGTTTTTGAGTAGTAGTTATTTACTTTCTCATCCAATTTTTTCCCAAATTAGTCTTCAGGTGCAGGCCAGCTCTCCTCTGCCCTGCTGTGATGTGCTGCAGCGATATTTTCAGCCTTTTCTGTCTTTTTTTTTTTTTTGGCTTTTTGTTGTCATGAAGCTCATCAGTAATTGGCTCACCATCATCCTGTCGGAGTGTTGCACCGGGGCCTTGTGGGTAAATGAATGTCAGTGTCAGCATCCAGTGCTGAAAACAAACAATCTCATCCCACCCTGAGCTGGGGGCACGAGGCCACCTGTCGGAACTCATCTGTCCTCAGCGTAATTCCCCCGTACCCGCCTGCTCTGTGCAGGACCAGGACGGAGGTGGACAGAGAGGAAAATGAGCATCATTTGCATCTAAATGGGATGTTTTCCCTTCCCTTCATCCTGGCTTCTCTATTTGTTCGGTAATGAGTTGGTTATGTGCAGATGGAGGCATGAGAGGAAACCTTCTATCTTCTTCTATCTTCAGTTTTAAGCAGGAATCCTCACCTCATAATATATTACCCCACTCTGGTTTTATCCTGACCCTCACGCCTGATGCTTTGCTCTCATCCTTCATCTCTCGGGAATAAGAGGGTGTGAGTCGAGATATCAGTCTTGCCCTCCTTTTAGTCAGCGTTCATGTTAAACACCATCATACTTGACATTCACAGGATTATGTAAGCTGAAGTCCCTGCAAAACATCCCAGCATGACACCCTGTGCCTCCTCTTCTTCAGGAGGGAGCGTGAAAGGCTCTTTCCTCAGGTTACGTTTAAATGCAGTCATAGTTGAACTCATCATTCAGCTACAACATGGATTATTTGTAAATCCCACAGCTTGATACAAACATCCTGTTTACACACTGCATCACATGACCCTACAGGGGAATAATGATTCTTGCATGACCCTGTATTATTAATTCATGTCCAGCGGTGTGGGTTCAGCAGGAGTGTGTACTCGTCTTGTGTTGTTTGTTGGCCCCCAGTGGGCAACATTTTAGCCCGTCTCACCCCCCGACCTCCCCAGGCCTCCCAGTCCAGGTTGCTTCTCCCATTAGGCGGCCTAATGATGCTGAATAATTCAAAGATGTTTGAATAATTCAAGGGGAAAACGCTCATTGACTGATGGAGAAAATGTGCCAGTCTGCTGTCTTGAACATCAGTCTGGATGTTTGTTTTCGTGAGGATGAAGCATGTGTTCTCGCAAACACCTTAAGAACAGTAGGCGGGATTCAAACATCAGCACATGGCTGTTATCAACTTTTTATTGACACTTTCAATATGAGGAAAGTAATTTTTATGATATATTCTGTAAATTAAGTTTTGGACTAATATTTTTAACCATTTATTTGACTTTTCACTGGATTGATCATGGGAACACAATTCTAACACTACTCTACTATATGACAACAAAAATACTTATTTTTCCATAGACACAAACTGAAAGAATTCCTCGTGATTATTTAATTATTTATTTGAATCCTAAAGCTGCTATGACTCATATTTTTGTATTAAGATATATATATAAAGTAATAGATTTCACTCATAGAAGCAAACTCGCAAATACTAATCCACTGATTCTGTAGTCCCTCTTGCCTTCAGAGAGCATTTTAGCACCTTTAGGCTGATTGTTCTTGCTTTGAGGCCAGCAGCGTTGATGTTTTTTCATTTTTTCATTAAAAATATCTACGCTGTCCCAAAGTGTGTATGAAACATCACTGTGGATATGGATAGAAAAAATATGTTGACCTTTTTTTGATTTTAAATGAGAGAGCTACTCTCATTTAAAATCCCTCATAACCCACAGAATATAGTTTTTCCTTTTCATTCTGAAATATTGACTTTTATATGCAGTACATCAATACTAAACACTTAAAACCCAGGGTATGCTCTCCGTGAGTACCCTGTTAGCAGCTTGTTGGCTCACACAGTGAAGTATTCTCAGGAGTTGGTAGCTGAAAGGAAAAGTGAACTGAACTGGCCTGAATCCTTTACCAAATGAATGGTCTTGTGTCTGTGTCTTCTGAATCTCTAAACAGGAAAATGTCAGTTAACAAATGATCCAATGCTGCTTAAAAGGTGATAAAATGTTGGGGGTTTTGCTCACTGTTGCCCCCAGCTGAACTAAATCATTTTAATGGAGTTTTGATTGATTTATTAAATGATAGGAACCTGATATATTGATCCTTTGTGATTACAGAAAAATTGCGGCTTCAAGCCTTATACTAATATTATCATAAACTAGTCCAAGAACTCCCATGATGACCTTTAATCAGGGTTAAATCATCTATAATTTAGATTATTTCTGGACGAGACACCAACCCATCACCCTTTAGATTAGTAGTCACTGTCATCTTCCTCGTCTGGGTCAGGACTCTCAGAGCTGTCCAGCTCTGTGACGTAGTTCTCCGGGTGTTCCATGTCGTCAGCAGACTCATCATCATCATCCTCTGTGTTCACCCTGCCGGTCAAGACGTCCTCTATCCAGTCCTCCAGCTCCTCGGCGGTGGGTAGGTCCTCGTCGTCGGACATGTCCAGCCACACACTGTCCGCCTGAGTCAAAGGACACCAGGATGAGAGATAATACACACTTCACTTTGGGTGCTGTCGTTGGGTCCGACTACTACTTACATCAGTGACGTTGACGATACCAATCTGGGGTCTGAACAGGTCCAACTTGAAGGTCTTCTCCCAGTATGTGGTCAGCTGGGGGCGAGGGATGAACATGGTTAACTTAACTCTTAGGGTTGTTCCCTGTTAATAGAATATCTATGTGTACATATGGCAAGATGTTGGATATTCTTGTTGGAAATGTAAAGCAATCAGGCAGAACCAGAGGGAAGTCATCAGGGTCGATCCAGACGATGCTGAGCTCTGGATTGTTGGTGTTGTCCCGGGCCACGTCTTTCAAGATCTCCAGAAACTCATAACCATCTGGATACAAAAGAGCAGAGGAACCTAAAGCTCACATTCAGGTGCTGGGTTCTAAAGGAAGGGAGGAGACTCTGACCTGGATCTTCTTCCTCAGCAAACGCAACAATATGTATTCCTTCCATGTCATCCTCCTAGAAAATGAAAATAATGTATTCAATAAGTATAAAGCAAGAGTCATACCTTTGGTCCATTGCCTAAAATCTCATGATGCAAATGCTAACGATATATAAAACAGTTTTGGAACATTGACACCCACCCATGTTTCAAACATATTCTCTGCCCGGAGCTTCCTCAGGGTCGCCCTGTAAAGAGCATGTTTTTATGAAAATACTAATTTTGAAGTAATAATTTGAAATTATGCGAATCAAATCAACCTTCTGTGTTGGTTGACAAACTCAACAATGTCAATCTCTGACAGAGGCCTGCCAGGCAGGACTGCAGGCTCCTCCATGAACGGCTCATAAAAATTCACCTGGTTCATCTTGAGGGAGAGATGTTTGGCTACCTGAAACATACAACATGCCAGGACTCACTGAGATTAAAGAAAGAAAAGCTGAAGGGGTTGAACTATCAAACACAATTTGTATTAAATGCTTTTTTTTTTAAATTATATATCTATCAGTAATCTTAAACACTCATGTTGGGAAAACGATTTATTTGCATTTTTGTTGGGAGATGGAGGAAAATATATTACCCTCTGTGTCTGTATGCTAATTATGCGGCTACTTCACCTGGAGTTCTTCACTCACCTAACCCATAAACAATAATAATCAACTTATGTGATGCTGAAAAGCTGTTTCACTCGTTTGTCTCCTCCAGACTGGATTACTGTAACTTACTTCTCATCGGGATCCCTGATAAAAGTCTTCAAAGACTACAACATGTTCAAAACAGTGCTGCAGGGATCCTGATGAGAGTTCGTAAACACGAACACATCATCCCCGTTCTTCATTCCCTTCATTGGCTTCTCATCTCCACCAGGATTTATAATGTCTCCCTCATCACTCACAAGTGAATCCACAGATGAGAGGAATTTTAGAAAAGGACTTAAAACTTTAACTTTTATAACGTTTAATTTACATTAACAATAACATTTTACCTTGTAGGACTTTGAGATTTGATCCATATGTAAAGTGATTATAAATAAAATGTATTATTATTATTATTATTATTATTATTATTTTTGTTATTATTATTGTCATTATTATTAATATTAGCTTAGTTTTGTTTAGCTTAGTTTGGCATAAAGATTGGACCTGCATGTCAAAATATCTCCTGTGGAGATAAATAAACTTCTGTCTTATTTTATCTTATATTTAGTTTTCAACTTGAGATACACTGATCAGCCATATCAATTAAAACCACTTGCCTAATAGGCCATCATAACATTTTTCAGCAAGTTGTGATACAGTAGCTGGTGAATTGAATCAGACAACGCGGGCTAGCACTTTGCTAGGTACTACTCAAAAAGTCATGCAGTTTTGGAGATGCTCTTATCTAATTGTTTAGCAATCACACACTTTAAAGTTGCTCAGATACTTCTGATTTTTCTGGTTCCAACATATACAGAAATCAGGATGTCCTTCTTGATCCCATCATATTTTTCAGAATGCAATTCACTTTACTTTTCTATTCTAGCAATTCTTACCCACAATCCTTTGCATGTGGGAGGTACATCTCATTGATTGAGCCACCAAAAGGACAGACATAACAGCTCAGCCGAGCTCCAAACTACATTTTTAATCGATGTATGAGCAAAGGGGTCAAAAGTCAGTTAAGTGCGTTATAAATTAAATGTATTATTACTATTATTATTTTTATTATGAAATCCTCTGTAATCTCATCAGCAGTGCATAGGAAAAGTATGCAATTTGAAATCCAGCTTTAATTTTTTAATTATTTTTATCACTTGATTTTGTTTTAAGTCACTGAAATGGCTCACTGTTTCTCCCCATAGATATATCTATGGTTTCTCCCCGTTTGCAATCCTCATACTATGCTAAGCTACATAAGTGCTAGGTCTAGTCACATATTTTAGCATACAGATATCAGAATGCCATGGATCCCCTCATCTAACTCTCAGCAAGGGTCGAAATATGCATATTTCCCAACATAGAAAAATATTACTGCTATAAAGAATGTATTGAAAAAATATAGCAAAAAAAACAATGTGCAGATGAGATCAGTCAAAAATTTGTCTATAAATACTAATTTGTACGCTATTGTGTTCATCCATACTCACAGATTTATCAAAGGTAGCAAAGAACTTGATGTAAGGTTGAAAACGCTCTGAGGCCTCCTGAAAGGCTTTGTAGTCTGAGTAAGATGAAAGACAGAGAGAAGGATTAGGGAATGAAAGAAACCAAAGATGGGAAGACAAAGAGAACTTCATCTTGAACGGGCTGGTCCCATTCCGATCCAAACCTACAGTACGAGATCAGGAAAGCTCTCATTGAAACTTATGGTTTCATTCAATTTCCCATTATGATTTAATTGTTTTCACCGAAGCAAGAAAATCTACCTCTACACATTTTAAGCCGCGGGCAATGCGGTCTCGGCTCTGTTCCCAACAAGGAAACAAGCGAGGACCAACCCATCTGTGGACAGAAGTGTGCCGTAATGAAACTTCATGCATAATGCTGTCATATAAGGCCAGATAGCATCTTCCCTGTCTTACTTTTTCTCTTTTTTTTAGTTTGCAGTTTGTACTAAAAGACAGAGAACTTAACGCTATTTAAGGGTTCTGCTGAGACAGAATGAGATTGACTCAGTCTGGAATCAGATTTAGCCGCCAGTTGGGATTTGTGGTAACATCCATTTTTTTCTAGATCCCATTAGTATATGTGGAGCATTGTGAGACGATGTATCTGAATGCATTAATGAGTTTGGTGGAAACTGACATGAATCTTCTCCCTTGAAGTAGCCAATGAGTCGGATGTCCTCCTCCATCCTCTCAAAGTATCGTAGCTCCATGGCATTATTGATCACTTCTACTGGATCCTCCAGCACCTAGGTCACCGTACAATAGAGTTATTTCACCAACAGGAAGTAAAAGCATAGTGTTTGTAAATCATTTTACCCACTGTCTTCGCAAGACTTAGAAAATAAAATAAAGATACTACTGTCACAAAAGTGTGTTAAATGTGAAGCTGCAGCTAACTGATTAGCATAGCTTAGCATGGAAACAGGAGTTCAGGGAACAAAGTCTACATATCAACACATCTTATGCTCAATAATTAGCATGTTTTGCATTGATAATTAATACATACACATCTAAAGTGAGGAAAACAAGTTGGGGTAAAAACAATAACATATTTGATAACCCATTCACCAAAATACCTAGCATGAGCATCAGCACCTCCAATTTAAAATTTTAAATTATGGTTTGATTTGATTACATCTTCTAAATTTTATTTTCAGTCCAAAATATCCAAATATTGCAGTAATGTTAATTTTTTTATGACATTGGTATGGTGGTTAGAGCTGGTGTCTCACAGCAAGTGGGCTTTCTTTTTATTCTTGGAGTTTGCCTGTTCTCTGCTAGTTTGAGTGAGTTTCTTCTGGGTGATCCGGCTTCCACCCACAGTCCAAAAACGTGCTTATAGGTCTACTGGCTGTAGATGTGAATGGTGGTTTGTCTCTCGGCTGGAATTCATTTGCACTCAAACAACCATTTACAATGCATTCCTGTAAATAGTGGTTCTTTTTGAAGGTACTGTATGTATCATTTCTCCCAGATTTCTTTGCAGTTTGCAGCATGTCACTTATTAACACTATATGTTAATATGGAAGTCGAGAGCGACCGCGGTAGCAGATAATTATTTTTGGTCTTTTCTAAATCTTCTTCCTATCTAGAACATCTCCATCTTCTAGTTGAAGAGTTGATAATCGCGAGATACAAGCGCTTACATCACCTTTACCATGACGACAACGCAAGGACGGCCCAGATGATAAGCAAATTTTCAATAATAAAATAAAAAATCAAGGATATTAACTTTCAGTGTCGCCGTGGCAACTTGTATATGCCACCCAAAGACTAGCTATAAAAAAGGAATTTCTGACAGTGTTAAACTTTGAATGAATTACAATCTGATGCACGTGTACATAATGGACACTCCTTAATCCTAATTAACTTTTATTTGTTGTATTCACAATGTTGATGAAGGTTTTATTCTGAGACACACGACAACACGAGCCGAGAGTAAAGCTAAGCATAAAAAAATATGAGAAGCTTCGGAAAATCTTTGACGTAAATCAGTTAATACAACTATGAGACTCCGGATCTCTGATGAACATTCAGAAAATAACAACAACTGGCTAGTTGTTTACTCTTTAATGCCAGAAAACGGTCGTGATAATCAAGGCATTATTTCGAGAAAACTGTCGCTTTTTTTCTCAGGATAACGAGTTAATTATCCTGTTTTTGCTATTTTGTAGTGATACTTTGATTGATATGAAACTAATGATAATCTTGTGAATGCAGCCTTTCCAGTGGTGAAAAATTTCGAAAGTAACAACTGTGCTTTTTCATCTTCTTATGAGGGTTGTGTTACTGCCTCCTTCTGTATCCTTATTCTTCTTCGTTGAGGTCACCTACCCGAAGGACAGAAGTTTGCATTGTCTTGAATGCAGGATATGTCTTATGAGTGTCCAATCTTTTGTGAATTCAGAGGGAAAAGGCTGCTGGGTGAACATGGTTGCTGTGCCAGACTAAGCTTTTATATAGTAAATAGATTAAACTCTTGCTTATATTAACAAAGACTTATTTCAGAATAAAATCATATTTTGTCTCCTCTCTGACGGATTTTTTCCACAAATAAAAGGTCCACATGTAGTGTGAGTTGTCCAACAAGATGACAGGCAAAACATTATTCCTAAGATATCAAGTTGAATAAAATAAAATATAAATAATTTTAAATGACTGATACAACATCTGAGAGTCCTATTTTTCTATGTCTAGTAACAGGATACTTAGAGGAAAATTAAGATGTAATAGAGAAAAATGTCCAATTTCCCAATTCTTTATTTACATTATGGAAATGTCAGAGTTAATAACTCTATTCACTTCACCTGGAAAGTCCATGATATACATAATTTAGATATTGAGATGAGGGTGCGGATGATTTTTCCATAGATTGACCACTCACATCCAACAGAAACTCCACCAGTGTATCCGATGAGAGCTCCCCGTCAAACTCAATAACCCGATCATCCTTGAAGACGTACAGGCTGCCCACCTCCTCCAGACCTAGTTAAAGAGTGGGTTTTATTATAAGACTTCATGAAAGCTCACATTGGAGAAAAGTGTCACATCAACATTTCTTTAATAGAGGAATTGCAACACATGCATTGAAAATGTAAGAAATATAGATCTGGAATGAAAGCAGGGACTGGATTTAGATGTCCAGCATGTCTTGTGATGCAACTGCTATTAGAGAATGATTACATACAGAAGTCATACCTAGTTTTTTGGCAACTTTGGCATCCTTCTGGGAGTCCACCATCCCAAAACCAATGTCTTTGTCCTCTAGGACCTGAGCTGTGAGCTGCATGTTCACACAGATAACTTTCAGTCACAACAAGTAATGTCTATGAAAAAGATAGAAAATCATCACACACCTCAAATCTTTACCTGTACCAACTAGCTGGACTCTGAACATAAACGGCGTAATTACGTCAGGTTGTCAGCTAAAAGTATAACAAAATTGGAATCAAGACCTTGAGACATCGACGCATGAATTATTCTCATGTAGATCTGGCTGCCGCACAGAAAAATTACCTGCAGCTTATTCTATGCCATTTTCCCGAAAACAAGAAATATGAGCAAATAAATCTCAGTCTAAAGTCTTTCCATGGCATATCAGTTAGAATATGTCATACAACTACTTGAATACAAATCACTGACTGGATGAAGAGCAACTTGCATAATAAGATTAACTGTTTCTATCATCAAAATATTAGAAAGCCTTTTGACACAATGCTACACATTCACTGAATAAACAGGGTGATTATGGGGAGGATCTAAATAATAATACATGTAAATCTAAATCATCATTAGGGAGCAACTGATTAGGGTGCATGTGGCCTTCAGTCCCCTTTTATTCAATCAAGCCTTATCAAAAATGTAAATCATAGTCCTGTACTGCATTTCTATTTGGAGCTGCACCAAAGTGCTAATATTAATGGATGCCAATCAAATAAATATGCCTCTTTTTTCCTGAAAACCCATTCTTTGTTCCTTTAGACGTTTGAAAAAATGCCCTATTTTGCAATGTTAAATAAAATAAAATAAAAACAAACATCCTGGACCTGTCCCTCAATTTGTATCTGCACCAATATCTATTGGTTTCTATTCTAGCTTGAGATCATCAAACCAAGTTTCATGGCAATCATTCTGTTCCGAATTTCTTCCATTTTTCTGACAAACCAAGTAAAAGAAATGAACATAGGCAAATTCCTGGATCTACGTGTTCATCATGGGCGTAGTTAAACTGCGGCGTTTATTACTTCTTCTGCTTATTAATCTAAAATGAATATTTTAATCGTGATCGTTTATTTTAAACACTCTGAAACAACCATATCAGTCAGTCCACCACTTTAGCGAGATCAAAATATCTCACCGTCCTGTAATTAATATTAAAATCCACCTCAGGAATCACTTCATCAATCCTCGGACAGACCTAGAAAACTAATGACCAGCGAGCCTCAGGAGTCTTTTCATCGGCCAGTGTTACCATGCTAACATGCTAAACAAACCCAGGTATAACTCTACCTGTTAGATATTAGCATTTGATGTCATTTATCAGCATGTTGCAGATATTAGCATTCAGATCAGAGCGCATCTACAGCAGACCAACTAAAGTCTTTCTTATTTAATGAAATTTGCAAAGCACTTTGGACCATTACTGTCTAAGTAATTTGCAGTATGAATAAGGAGCCTTTCTTTTGACAGAGACTGATGAATTCTAAATGAAGTTATTTAGTTCGATATGTGACATATGACCAGGGGAAATAGCCACTAATGAGATAAACAGGGTCATCCTTTTTATTTCTTTCCCCGAGACTTTAAAGATTTAAATACACAGCAATTTTGTATGACTTTTAAAGTTATTTTTTATTTATCTTATTTATTCTAATATTTTTAATTCTGATGGTATTACATTTAGGAAATTTATCACATGTTTAATCAAATCCTCAGAGGATTGAACAAAAGATCCGAATGGCACACAAACATCTCACCAGGACCCTTAACTCAGCTCTACGTATTTAGCTTGGCACATGTGTTCTTCATTTTCTTCCGGCTGTTCCCTTTAGAGGTCGCCGTGGATCAACTGAGAACAGTGGATCAACTGTTTCCGTCCTGCCCTGTCTTCTGCATTTTCCTATTTCCCATCAACCAACTGCATGTCCTCTCTCTCCACATACAGAAACCTCCTCTTTGGTCTTGCTCCATCCCCAGCATCATTCTACCAATAGATCAACTATCCCTCCTTTTCACATGTGGCCACTCTGACTTTGTCTCCAAGATGTTTAACACTGGACTGTCCCTCCGAAGTGTTAATTTCTATTCATGTCCATCCTCGTCACTTCAACTCTGCCACCTCCATCTCTGCTTCCTGTCTCTTGGTCAGTGCCGCAGTCTGTAAACCATACAGAAGAGCTGGTCTCACTTCCATCTTGTAAACCTTTTCCTTCACTCTTGCTGCTACTCTTCTGTCAAAGAAAGCTCCTGACACTCTTCTCCAATGACTCGAACCTTCATGCACTCGCTCCTTCATCTCTTCTCCACACTGCCTGTTGCTATGAACAATTGACCCCAAGTAGTTAAACTCCTGCAACTTCTTCACCTACACTCATTGAATCCTCACCGTTCCTCCTGCCTCCCTTTGATTCCCACACATGTATTCTGTCTTGCTACGACTGACCTTTATTCCTCTTCATAACCCATGTAGTTTGGCAAGTGTACTCTCTGTGTCTGGGGTGGTGCGCGTCTGACCTGTGGAGTGTTCTTGTGTGGGCAAGCTATGAGTCGGGACTGGCTGCCACTCGCCTCCTGGTTTTTTAAGGAAGGAGAATGCTGATGTTTGTCTGGCATTGTTTCTACTTTCAAACTTGACAGGAATGCTAAAGCATTTACTTGAAATGGAAACTGATCCTGAACTATATCAAATTGAAGCTGTAAGGAAAATTGGGCCTCCTTTCCCGACACATTTAATTCATTATGAAGAAGGTAAGGGTCGCTGGAGTGTACAATTATTTCTAGCTCACAGTCAGATTAGAGATTTGGGAACAAGCTATAATTAACAGAATGGCCTAGAAACAATCCCTGGATACAAGTAAATCACAGAGGAGGTCTCTAATTAGATAAGAATAACTGTTAGGAGTGTGTGCAGGTACAACTCGGACTGTGCCCATCAAGCTGTAACTGTGTGACCAGGAATTGTAATTCTTTAATGGTTAAGAAAAAAGTACATAAATGTAAGAGCCACAGAAAGAAGGAAGTATGAGACTGGAAAACCAAAGATTTGAATTGTTTTAGAGTGGTGTTGGATCAGCTGAGATACAATAAACAATCCAAACCAAAACTGAATTGATTCATTATTGAATCACCAGAAAACGAATAAGCAACCATTTTCATCATCTATTCATGGTCTCAACAAGTTAAAAAGATGCCACCAGTTTCTCCAACATGAATATTTGCTGCTTTGGTTGTTTTGTATCACGTTTAACTCAGATAAATGTAATCTTGAATCTTTGGATTTCAGACTGTTCCAATAGGCACAAGGTTTTTTCACTGTCATTGTATAAAAACAACTAACAGAAAAAGCATCTCCCTGAACCATGCAAGAAAGATAGACAAGAAATGTTAACAGAATTAAATGATTATTATAAAATTGATGAGTTAAAATACAAATTAATATAACTATCCTAAACACTGGTTAATTAGTGTACAGTGTTTGACACTGGTCCTTGCAAGGATCGAGTATTTGTCCTGGGTGCAAACAAACAGTTTTTTAAATCATTTAACGAGTAAGTCATTAAGTATTATTTAACAAATTTCATCCACATGTGTACATTTATCTTTGTGTTCTCATTCATTTATTTTCAATGTTTTACCATAAAGCACATTGTAAAGCTATATTCTATGTACGAATGGTGCTATTCAAATAAAGTTATTATTATTAAGTTATTAAAATGAGACCAAGACAATTAAATGTATGTCACAGCTCACGTGTGCTTGTTGACATGTTATAGACATATTTAGATTTTTTGCATGTTTTTTTTATTTGAATTGAGAAATTATATAAGCTATCCAAAAAGAATTAGACGCAGCATATAAATAAATACGGCAGGACAGTTTGATCACTTCACCTCCCTCAAAGCCCGTTTATTACAAATCATTATCCCTGCAAAGTTTTTTGCATCAAAATTAGTAATTAACAACACATTACTGTAATGTATAGCACATTATTATGGTGACTGTAGGCTGCCGACTGATCGCCTCTGGGATGGTTCAGATACAGAGAATTATGCATGTATAGACTGTGTCTGACAAACTAATAATGTATTAATAATATTAATAATAACCATAATAATAATAGTAATAAGATCTGACTACTTCCCTGCTCCCTGGCTGCTTCTGTAGACCGCTTGTCTTACCTCCAGTACCAGCTCTGTCATCTGGAACTGCTTCTGCAGGCCCTTGTTGGCGGGCAGCGGTTCATGGTAGAACAGGCACAGAAGGTCGTATCTCTTCAGAGCCTTCTTGTAGTTGCGCTCACTGATGTCCAGCACCCTGTCCTTTCCATCAAAATTAGGGAACTCAAGACCTTCCTCAGCATTGCAATGGAAAATCAAGAGGAGGAACAGGCCAGATAGCAGAAAAAGACAAATTTGTTGCATTGCTGTTGTTCTGTTGTGGAGTTTTTAGTAAGCCAGAATGATGTTTACAGAGAAAATAAAAGAATAAGGCCGTAAATATAGAGAGATCAGTTAAATTCAATCCACAATTTTAACCTCACTTACAAAGATAAACTATTATCATACAGATTTAATCCCTTTTTACTCTCACACACACTGCTTCTTTCTATTGCGCTCATCCCTCTCTCCACCTGTCCTCTGTCTCCTCTCTCTGCATCACTCTGTTTTATTGTCCCAAATCTCTCACGAGGTTTTCATTCCTTCCTCCCATTATCTCCCTGACTGAGATACATGTCAAAGCAATCAATTTACAGGAAAAATCACCCATGGGATAGTTATTCTTGCCTCTGACTTAAATTTAGAAACTAGAAGAGACAAATTGTGGGGATTTCGTCAGCCATTTAACCAATGATGGGCTATGTTAAATAAAAAAATGTATAATAATTTTATTGAATGAACAAAGAAACAAAAATATAGACAAATTTTGTGTATATGTTTGTTTGTTTCTATTAAAAGTAGACACAAGTCTACTTTTAGTAGTCATTAAAGTCAAAATGATGAAACTCCATATTAGGGTGGAACATCCTTTTAAAGCCAATTTAATCAATTGAATTATGGATCAAATACTTTAGCCTTGTGTATTTAATTGTGCGAATTACCGTAATGGCTGTATTCAGCCGGAAGTAGTTGATCCCAGATTATCGCTTTGTTTCCGCCTTCAGACCAAACTGGAAGATCGAGAGAAAAATGGAGCGTGTTTGTCTACGGAGGCTTCTAATACTGCTTCAAGTTTTTAATTTAGGTTTGATTAATGCTTCAGGTAATTCACATTTAAACAAATACGACTCAAGAAACCATTTAGTTACTGACAGTGAGATTCCAAGCTCTTTATCACATCTCTGGTTAACTTTGGTTCTATTCATCCCATCACGAGCTAACTGAGGGCTAACTTTAAGGTTTGCAGGAATGGAAGTAAAAAGTTGCCACATCCGCTTTTTGTAAGATTGTAAAATAAGATGTTTTCAATGTTTACATTCACTGAGACTGAGCTCTGTTTTGAGTGTAGTTCTGTTTAGACTATGCAGCTCTTAACATATATTCTGTCTGGTTAGTCAGAAAAACCGGATCAAACAGTTCAGCGACACACTGGTTAAATAAATATAGTCTCAAATATAAAGCTTTATTGATTCGGACTCATTTGACATTATTTTTAAGGGAGTTCCTGGAAGGAAACTAGAGACACGATTTCTGATGCTGTGAAAGGGTACACTCCATGCATCTCTCTTAACTGCAGTTGCCATCTAAGGTGAGTGTGATGCAAACATCTTTTCCTCCACTAATGCCACAATGATCCTTTGAGACTTAATTATCATTGCATGAATGTATATTGTTTGTAAACATTACTAACAACATAAACAGAGTTTGCTGGATTGCTTCTGTTCATGTTTGAGGTTCCAAATCATATAAAGTGTAGTTTTGTCTATCTTTTTTCTGTTGCTTATCCGCTACCACCCATTATTTATATTGCAGCGTCCTAAAACAAGACTTGCAGCCCTTCGAAGGGAACATCTCTGAGGATCTCATGGCTGCAACTCTTCAAAGAGGGGTGGGCACCCACTACCAGATCATTGGACATAAGTTGTACAGAGAGCACAACTGTATGTTTCCTGCCAGGTAAGTAGAAACATGACCTGATAACAAATTTGATATACCAGTTCAGAAGTCATTGTTTACTTCTACACATTGCTACAGGTAGTTTTTTCACTTCCTTAATCGGTTTCCAGGTGCAGTGGGGTCGAACATTTCATCCTGGAGGTGATTGACAGTTTACCTGACTTAGAAATGGTGTTGAATGTCAGGGATTATCCTCAATTGCCCAATTGGGTGAAGCCAACACTGCCGGTTTTTTCTTTCAGTAAGGTCAGAAACCAGGCATTACTTTTATGCAAACACCAATGTTTATCACATTCCCCAAGTGTATTCTGACAGGTTTATGTTTGATTTGAGTAGACTGCTGACTACCAAGACATCATGTATCCTGCGTGGACGTTTTGGGAAGGCGGACCTGCGGTTTGGCCCATTTACCCCACAGGACTGGGTAGATGGGATCTGATGAGGGATGACCTTAAAGGGTAAGGCTGATATAAGGGCCTAAAGGTTTTTTTTATTTTTGGTAAAATGCTTAACCTTTTTGTATAGTTTTCAGTTAAAGCAAAGTAGAACATATAAGCAAAAATACAAGCAGTAGATTCCATCTACTTAGACGTGTTAGCTATTCAATTTGTTTTTCTTTTACGTAATCTGATAGTATATTGATTATTATGGAGGTGCAATAGTTGGATGTATTTCAATGTTACCTGGCTTTGTAGGGATGAATTAATTCAATTTCATTGATGAACCACTGAAGTGACAGGTAAAATTACTGAAATTCCCATATCGAAGCTACTAACGAACTATCATCATTCAAAAATTGTTGAAGTTTATTTATGAGGTGGATATAGCCAACTTGGTAAGAAGATTTGACTGATTGCGTCCATGGTTTTCGATGATACATCTAAGTTATTTCGTAATTTTGTTACTTAATGACATGAATGATTTGAGACATTCACATAAAGGCAAACGATAACGGTAATTTGCTCATGTAATGTGTTACCCTAGGTCTGCAGCTCAGTGGCCTTGGAAAAAGAAGGAGTCCCGAGGATTCTTCAGAGGCTCCAGGTCATTCTTGTTTAATGTATCAGTTTGTATAACTGCAAAATCCCCATTATTGGTAATGCCAGTTGTTGTTTACTTTCTTTGGTAGAACTCTTTACGCTCCTGTCCTCTCACTGCAATTGGCTTTTAATTTCAAAGTTATTATAAAGTGACTATTTACTATCAATGTGAGCTATCCACTGAAGTCCATTCATGCATTTCCGTGTCACTACCAGATCTTCATCATCTGGCATGCTTACCTGTGAAGTTTTTTTCCATATGCAAACTTTATTTTTTATCTTCTTCTTTATATGTCCTTAATTGAATATAATGCTAATTTGCTTCCAAAGCAATTTTAGTGTTAATTTTCTTGTCAGCATTCTCTGATTTCCTGTTGTTTTCTGTGATAGAACTAGTCCAGAGCGCGATCCTCTGATTATTTTGTCCCGGGAAGCTCCAGAGCTGGTTGATGCAGAGTACACAAAAAATCAGGCCTGGAAATCTGAGAAGGTTGGTCATTCTGAAACAGAGACAAAAAAACTCACAATAATTAGAAACCCAATGAAAATGATACTCTGAATTCTGTGTCTTGTGTCGTGATTGTTTGACCATTTTTAGCCATCAGAGCAGAAAAATGTTCTAAATTTACTTTGAAAAAGTTTTATGAATTTTCTTTTATATTAGCTGAAATGACCAATCTTTGTTGATTATTATTATCTGTGTATTTCATTCCTTTACAGGACACATTAGGCAGACCACCAGCCAAAGAAATCCCACTACTTGATCATTGTAAATACAAGTAAGCTGGATTTTTAGTTTGAGGGAAAAAATAATGTTCCCAATCGTTTTGAACAGCTTTAAAAGTCTCCCCCACACTTGCAGGTATTTATTCAACTTTAGAGGTGTGGCAGCCAGCTTTCGCTTCAAACATCTCTTCCTCTGCGGCTCTCTGGTGTTTCATGTGGGGAATGATTGGCAGGAGTTTTTTTATCCTCAGCTAAAGCCCTGGGTCCACTACATCCCACTCAAGCAGGATCTGTCTGATGTCAGGTAACACATCGGGATTCCTTGTTTTCTCCTAAAACTTTCCTAGTCTTGGACGTCAGTTTTATTCCTTACCTTTTTACCTCCTGTGGTGCAACATTTTGCATCTTTTTTTACATTTTTGTCCCTGACATTACAATAAGAACAGCAACAACATGAACATTTCAATGCTTGATTAGTGTTTAAAAAATCACATGCGGGTTTCTGTGCAGGTAATTTGAATCTTTACTGAAGGTTCTTTTCACTGAAGTGCATGAATGCACTTGCATGAACCTTCATTAATTGCCTTGCATGGCAGCCTCTATCATCATTGTATGAATGGTTATGTGAATGGGTGAATGTTGACTCGTGTTGTGAAAGCCCTTTGACTGGTCGAGCAGAATAGAAAAGCACTATATAAGTACAGTCCATTAACCATATGTCAGTCTGAATCTTCCTTGTATTTATATACTTTTTACCGATGTGTCTTTACATGAACTGTGTCCCCAGGGAACTTCTACAGTTTGCGAAAGACAATGATGCCATAGCACAGGAGATTGCCAAAAGGTAACTGATCTAGTTTTAGGTTTGAATTTAGAGTATCTGTGCACTCGGTCTGATTCTCTGTTTCTCTCTCTCCCTACAGAGGTCAGAAATTCATCCATGACCACCTACAGATGCAAGATATTTCCTGCTACTGGCAGAGACTCCTTACTGAGTACAGCCAGCTTCTCACCTACAAACCCGAAAGACAGAAGAACTACAGCCAGATTGTACACAGACCCAGCAAGACTGAGCTATAAGAGAGACTCAGCAGGAACAGCACATTTTTCATGACGAGAATCTCCAGATAATGTATGTATATCTGCATGACAATATTCCCTCAGGCAACGGAACTTTGAAGTAGCTTAGAAACCCACGGTCATAGGTGCAGCTTCTTATGTCTGTGGATGCTGCCATATCTTCAGGTGCCACTAGAGGGCATATTTTTATAATCATCAATCCCTGGTTCACTATGTTTACACTGCAGGAGAAATGTGACCCAAATCTGTTATTTAGCTCATGTCTTACTCTGATTTTTTTGTTTTGTTTTTGAACAGCACAAACCATATCAGATCTTATCTTCAAGTTCATGTTCATCCTCTTGTTTTCCCATTGAGTATACTCTTTTGAATGCCCTGTCAGCTATGGTCAATGGTAAATGTCAAATATGGAGTTCAAGAGCAAGGACAACAAGGAGACACAAAATTTATTGGATAAATGGAAAATATATTCCATCCGATCCTAATGTGTCCTGTAAAGGAATGAAGTACACGGATAATAATAATCAACAAAGATTGGTCATTTCAGCTAATGTGTTCTTTCCCCTGCGCCTTAAATATGATGACCCGTCATCACACTATTGTCACTACAGCAAACAATGCAAGAAACAAATGGCAGCATTACTATTTTATTAATTTTTATAATGAACCAGGGATATATTTTGCTGTTCATCAGCAGCTCATTTTTTAAGATATCTTAATGAGATCTGTCCACACGGATAACCATTTTTCAGAGCCCAGTTACCAACAGAAAATATTACTTGCTCAGCTATGAAGCACCTGAAGCTCTCATTTTAAATACTTGAAACATGAACCAGCAAAGTATGATTATTAGCTTTCAACAGCTGCTTAAATATCCTAGAAGGATACACCGATATTAATAATAATAATGATAATAATAATAATGGTTACGGATGCCGTGCCATATAGGCATTGGAAAGATTTCGTAAAACTTGGTTATAACAGGCACCAAACTGAAAAATACTATGGAAAATTATCGTCTGAAATCCCTGAAATTCTCATCTAATCTTTCAAATCCTAATACTTTATGTAATGGAAAAAGCCGATATGCACAAATTTCATAATCACACTCAGGACATCAGCTTTGCTACACTGTCCTCTACTGGACAACTCAGTGTCCAGCAGACTGGTACCAATTTTCTCTACAATGACAGATCAACATACTTTTGTATCTACTTGTTTATTGTAAGAGGTCATTTTCTGCTTTTAATTATGTTCTGTCAGTAGTTCAATAACTAGAAAGCACAAAATAATTATTTGCACCACACTCAATAAACAGGAAGCAATAATAAGCCTAACTACTTTTATTTGAATGTGGGGTTTCCAAGAAATACTTTTTAATTGTTTGTACGTTTTCAATATATTGTATATAATGCCATACAATGTGTGAATATATTGTAGTATTGGCGTTGTGCTACACAGACGCAGGTTTCTCATAAGTATAAGGTCCTTTTTTGTAACTGTGGTAAAGATGATCCATTGGTGTTTGGGAAACAATGTGATGTTTGTTGTCCTTCAGTTTATCTTTATGCCAATAAAACAGTGTGTTTGTAATAAACTGTCAGAACTGAGATTTCTCCTTTCATCTTGCATGTGATTTATTCATATACACAGACATGTACTTTCAGAATCTTCATATACATGAAGCACTTATTAATTAATCTTGAGGGATAATTATAGACGTATACAATAGAAGAAGAATATATTTTATTGTCAAATACGATTATACTGTTATACAATATTTTTGTTCTCTGCACTTGACCCATTTCTGAGGAGAATTGGAAACCTTATATGGCGCCCAAAGAGTCATCCACCACCAGGGGGCGCTGCTTTATTTCAACGCTCAAGTGAGGTCAAACTCGAAATACCGGTAGCCACTTAGAGAGTGATTTGAGAGAGCAGAAGGACAATAAACACAAAACAAAAGAGCCTACTTACAATCACAATGCTCTCAATGTGGCAGTAATTCCTAAAATAGTTATTTGTCAAGGGAATCCGCGTGGCGTGCTGGTAAGTAGCCTTTCCCCAGTCATATATGTTAGCATATGGCATATGTTAGCATACCAGTTGATAGCATGCTGGTATGCTTCCATTATCGGACTTACTCGATATTTAAATATTATTACCAGAGCAAAAACAAAACACCGAGAACAAACTGTTTGTTTCATGTTTAAGTAACATTCAATTTTAAAAGAAAAGTATTCAGGTATATGTGTCATAGAAATGACTGAGTCTTAAGTCCAGGTTATTGTTGGCTAACTGGACTGAGAATTTTTTTTAATCAACATTAAACGGTTAATATTCTAGACACGTTAAGTATATAATACAACAAAGAATAAAAAGGAAGAAAGAAAAACATACGTAATAGATATTAGGTTATAGGTTATTACGCAAATAAGAAAAGGTAAGGACTGGATAAAATATAATGACAAAACAGATATGAACTTTTCTAGAGGTCAGATTCAGATCATCATGAGCGATGAGGAGAGACTTTCTCTGTCTCTGTCTCTCATAAGTCTGATGGCACTGAGATGAGTCTTGCTCACAAAGTCCTCTTTAAAACAGGGTTTATATTTCCGTTATTTGTGTGTGTGGAGGAAGATTATATTTAGAAATGCATGGTTGTTAAATATTAAATCAATGCCACTGTCCTTCGTGTGGATGCCAATTACTAGATTTTCTCCTGTGAGAGGAACTGGACACAGGATTTTGGTTTCTAGCCAATCTTATAAATCTTGCCAGAGCGTTTCAGTATACATATGTTTTCGGTAACAAAATCAGCAACTACTTTGTTCAACATTAAATCTTAGTCTTAGCATCTCATTGGAGTAAGCCCCATGTGTGGAGCCACGTCAAATGTTTTTGGACTTGGCGCTCACATGAGTATAATATTGTTAGTTCTCCATTCTATTGACAGGACAGGACGGGTAAGTCAGTCTACATCTTAAGAAAATAAAGTATAGATAAATTATTCCTACTAGTTAGCAAGCTAGTGTTTATGACAGTAGGATGTATGAAATTGTCGTATCATGTACCAGAATCCCGGATTGAGAATTGATAAATATCTTCTCGTACTACGAGAATTGTGAAACATTTATAAATGTCGAAATGCTGGTATAGTTATACGTTTTAGCCCAATATCGGACAACTCTGCGCATGCGCTATGTGACAGCCAAAGATATTTAAACGCAGTGGCAGAAGCAGTGACAGTCATTCTTGTGGAACGACGGAGAAGTTAATAATAAGTGGAAATAATTTATAATAAGTGGAGCAAGTTAGCTCACGGTGGAGAACAATGAAATAACGTCCCAAATATACAGACGGTGATAGGACAGATACAGTTACAGATATGAGGGCATGTTTCAAACAAACAATCATATCCTCCTTATCGCGTAATTATTCCTAAATACAACTCGTAATTACGAGATAAGGTGTCATTTTATTGATTAAAACTTGGGCCAAGATATTTAGCAGATTAAAGATGACTAATTCATTTTTAGGGAATTTAGGATTGCTGAATATTGATACTAGATATATTTCTTTAAGTATGTTTTAAGATCTAACACGAAGTCAGCCCATAATTTTGGCCCTCATTGAATAAACACATTCTCCACTGTTTTTCACCATGTGGTTGATAAGAAGAGCATTTATCCTCTACATTAGGAATATATTAACAGATAATGGAGTTTAGGGGAGAATTTATATGTATGATTTTCAATAAAAAATTGTGGAATTTGTCAGATAAAACATATAAGTATGGGTGATAAACTACTGCATTCCACATTCTGCAGGCAAGAGACTGGCTTATAAATTTATATTTGACAGGTATTATTCTTTTTGTGATAAATGAGTTACCAATGACATGGTTGTTGAACTTTTTTTTCAAAACTGTAAATATCATAATATTTATATTTTTATTCGCCTTTGACCTCTGATTTGTCCACACAATTTATTCAATGGACTTCAGGGTTGCAGTGGTGAATTAAAAGCTCAGTGACTCATTTTGAAGCCAAGGAAGAAATCTTTCCCCAAGTTCACTTCTTGAATGCCCAGCATATTTTGATATGAATGCACATGTAACAGCTGTTCTGCTGGACAATCTGTGTAGAAGCCAGGATTTCATTTACCTTAAGGCTATTTATTTTCGAAGATGGAGCTTTAGTTGAGGCGAGGAGTGTAACATCCCAAACTATGGCCATGTGTTTCAGCTTGTCTGCTGCAGCTTAATGCCAGCTGAGGCGTGATGCATCCAGAGCAACCCAAAACGGGTCTCGCCCTGCAGAGACATCAGGCAGATTCAGCCCCTCGGGGTACACTCAGCACCGGCTTACTACAGGGGATCATCCAGAGAGCCAGGCCTCCTTCCTTCTGCTTCCTGCTCTCCAGGGTCCATGCAGCTGATGTGGCTGTTGCACAGCCTAAACATATGCCCACTTCTTTCTCTTCCTCCACTAGTCCTGCACCCTACCCCTCTCCCAGCACCATCCCAAGTAATATAGGCAAGCCAGAATTCCCAGACACAGGATGGGACCGCATCAAGGACCTCTTTGATAGAGAGTTTGTATTGAAGTCTCTTCTTGACCATTCTGTCATTTGCAAACTTAAGAAGTTTGCTGCAACTGTTTTGTTTGGGCTTGTGTTGCTAATTATCTTTATCAATTATCAGATGTTGGAGAGGTGATGGCAAAGCTAGAACTGACAATTAGAAACCTCTGTAGCCACATCAGTGGAGTAGAAGCCATTGCTTTCTTGTTGTCTTATGATGCTTACTTAATCGTGAATTGGATAGATTTACATGTACACATCGAACAGCCATAACATTATAACCACTGCCTGATTAAGTCAGAATAACATTGATTATCTTGTTATAATGGCACCTACCCGTGGATGGGATATATTAGACAACATGGGTATTCTGGAGTAATTATTATTGATGATTATGATTATTTACCAAAGTGGTCGAAAGACGCACAACTGATGATTTGGCAACATCATCGACGCTCATTGATGCGCATGGTAACAAAGGCCGTGGCTTGGATAGAAAGGTGTCGGAACACAAAGTGCATCAGAGAGCTGTTTTGGTGATAAAAGACGGACCTATATGGTATTTAACAGATGATTTTAATGTTATGGTTGATCAGTGTATTTGTGAAATGTCAGAATCTGTTCACCATATTCATATGTAGTTTATAAAACAAACTTGATGAGGGAAGAAGATTCCATCCATGAATATATTAAACAAGATATTTGTGCTACTTAAAATTGTGTGTTAAAAGTGTTGTTCCGGTATCACTCATGGTTGTTTGTTTGTTTTTTTATTTCTGTGTAAACATGACACAATAATTCTGAACTAATCAAATCCTCAATTTTATCACTGTCTCCATGTCATATGGTAGTGTGACACAGAAGTACCCAGAGGAGCTGACAAACGTGATAAAGAGCGGTTTATTTGCTGCTCTAGCAGGTTTGATCTACGGAGGCCTCCCAGCAGCTCGCCATGCTAGGGAGAGGTACATCCAAGCCAGCCAGGCAGAAATGTATTCCAGTAGAGTTGATGCAGTGGTAAGTGGGTGAATTGAAGAAAATTAAGTCAATTTATGGATGTTCATTCTATTCCTAAATGTAATTTATGTCTGAATCAGCGTTCAGCCCATAATGCAGCCATTCGAGGTTTTGTGAGATACGGATGGAGATGGAGCTGGAGAGTTGCGGTTTTTGTCACTTTATTCAAGTAAGTAAACAAGTTGGCTACGACAGATAACATAATCAGATTTAGAACTATATTTGTGATGGTGAACACGGGCTAATTCGATTGTACATAAAGTAACCTACAAAAGAAAAAAGTTGCATTAGATCTTATTTTAAACATTGCTCATCTTGTGTGGAATCTTATTATTTATAACTTTCCAAAGTTGAAAATTTGCAATCTAATATACATTAAATAGCTCGTAATTAAAATTTTATTGCATCCCAGAATAGTCGGGGATATTAAGGAATTGTCATTACTGCAGCGTTCGGCGCAGATCACTCGTTTTTACACGATGAGTCAAAAGCTATTTCAAGGACGGTTTTCAAATTTTACACACAAATACTTTTTAGTGTGAGGAAGAACTGGATTGATTTTGGGAAAGGGCGGTTGCATATTTCCAAAAACAGGGGGAGCTTTATTTCCAAAAGCTTTTGTGCCATAACTTCTCAACTGTTGGTTCAGATTTAGTCCAAATTTGGCACATACGAATTGACTTGAGGGGATCTATCTTGTTTATTCCTTTATTTCCCCCAACTGTTCATATTAAATCACTAAAGGAAGCTTTTATCGAAAAAAATAATAATTTCTGGACAACTTCATATTTAATTTGAGGAGTTCAATTAGGGGGATTGCTTGTACAACCCAGGGAACTGGGGGCTTTCGGGGAAGATAGCGTAAGACTTTAAAACTGTTATTGTTCATCCAATGGGAAGGCTGTCAACTAAGTAATATTTCTAGTAGTTTTTGCTCTTAAATATAACATGGCTGAGCTGGATATCTTTTGTATAATTTTTGATATTTTTAATTTTACTTTGAGGCATGGTAAATCTTAAATCCGCTAATTGTATTCTCTTGTTCCTTCATGTGTTCCTTTGCTTTTCTAGTTCTGTCAGCACCGGGATCTCTGTGTACCGCGACAAGTATACCATCAGCCATTATGCTGCAGCTGGTGGTGAGTCACGTGGGCTCCACAAAAAGGACTGCTAAAGCATACACACATGCATAGCATGCTTGTTGTGTCACAACTAGTTGTATCGACACATTTCCACATGGGATTTATTATTTCAGTCATTGTAATATACAGCACTACAACAGATTAAAAAAAACTAATACTTTTATGCAGAACAGCAAAGGGCCAACTTGCAAAAAGAAATCTAACTCCCTATGCAAATTCTAATATTGGTTTAATCCCTATTGATGCCTCCAGAGCAGACAGATACCACATGATCTTTTATCCAAAAATCTAAATAATAGTCAAAGCAGTCTGTGTTTTCTCACTTCTAAGAACAGATACCTGGGGTACTGGGAGTTGGATCCCAATGTTCCCTGTTTGCATGTGGCCAAGGGCCTCTGCAGCTGTAAAAATAAAGGCATAAAATAAGTCATGAAAAAGATTACACTTGAAATTCACTGCCCAGAGTATGAATTAATATTGTTCAAAAATAGTTTATGTTTTATATGGCTGACAACAATAATAGAACTCCTATAATGCTCGATTGAACTGTGACTGATGATTTGAATGCATTGGGGTACCCTTGCCAGCATGTTCGGTTGAGAATGAGGATAATAAAAATCTCTGATGTGTATTTTTGTGTGAGCAGCTGTGACCGGAGGCCTTTTCAGACTGAACCTGGGCCTAGGAGGGCTCGTGGCAGGAACCATCATCGGAGCTGTGCTGGGGTAAGGTTGGCACCTGATGCTATGAATGTCTATTCAAATCCATTGATCACAGTAATAGTCCAATACATCAACTGTTTTTTTTAATACAATTTTCTTTCGCTGAAGCATTCAGTCCTCATCGCAAACTAGAATTATATTCTCAGAGGTTGCCAGTAATTTTTTCAACTTGCATGTTTGCTCGTGTGTGTCCGTGTTCATGCCATTGTGATTGAGAGCATTGAGCACTCTGGCAGCCAGCTGCGCCCCTCCCAACAACCCTCTGTCGCCCAGCTGAACCCAGCCCCTATTCCAGCTCTCTTTATGGTGCAAGAGGGACTCATGTGCACTGCAGAGGGCAGTTCACAAGAGCAAGGAGGCAGTCCAAGGCAGCAGCTGCTCCAATCCATTTATACCATCTCTAGTTCTGTAGCCTAACGTCTTCATCTACCATGGTCTGATTTCCTCCATCCTCTCCGCTCTATGTTAGCTTTTCATTTGTCTTCCCAGAGTAGATTTGAATTTCATCATATAATGGCGCATGAGGTGTTTGATGGTCTACTGCGGGGACTTGTTTGAATTTTCTAAGAGATCATCAGCTCTGTATTGGCTCAGCCATATTCTGATCTTTTCTTTGCACCATATTAGCCACCTGGAGCATGTCATGTGTGCGGGCAAGCCTGGTTCTGGCAGTGCCAGGTCTATTCAGGGCACAAGGGGGCAAAATGAAAGCAGGCAGCCAATCGGAAAGTACATTATGCTCCAGATCGCACCCTAGATTTGGAGCCTTGGTTGCCCATTTGATGAAGTGGGATTGAGAAGTTTGGGCTCAATGGAGGGAATTACTTTAAGAGAGAGCTAAGAATATATGTTTTAGTTGACAGGCGGCTTGGAAGATTTATATACTTAAAGTAGCTGCTTTTACAATTTTACCAATTTACAATCAGGTTTGTTACACAACTGTCTTAGGTACCTGTTGCACAACAGATTTCCCCAGTGTTGATCTTCTATGTGTTTTAATGCAAATGTGCTCTAGTTAGCAGTTATCCTTTAAATGTGTTTGCAATATTTTGTATCATGTACATTTTCTTCTGCTCAGGATTCCCACCGGTGCCCTCATTATCGGCATGCAGTCATTGACAGGAGAAGCTGCCAGAAACAGGAGGAGGAGAGAGCGCAGGGAACTCTATGACCTAAAAATGGGAGAATGGTTAGTTGTATTTGAAAATTTAAATGATCAATTTAACCATTTTGTTAGATAATTATCAAACCCAGAGTTACTGGTTGCTATAATGATTCCTAATGTTGACTGGTCAATCTCCCTTGAAATACCAAGGACGGCCCGTATGCAGTTGACAGATGAGTTGATTAGAGACCTGAATACCAGGTCTACGGAGGAGGACACCAAGGATGATATGCAGAGGATCCAGGAACTGCTCGGTTTACCAAAGAATGAGGATGTGACTAATGACTCAAGCAAATAAGGACAGATGCCGACCTACTGCCTAGGAGGGACTACACACATCTGTCTGAATAAATTAGTCACACCTCTGGGTGGACTCGACGCAGTCCCTCGCTGCTACGTGAATGGAACCTGCTTCACATCAGAATTGAGACACTGTTGCTCCTAGTTGATTCCTTTCAAGATCATCTTCATGAGCTGCTCAGACATCCACTGTGCAGCTTTAGGCCTGGTGTGTTTGTGTGGAGATGTGCACTTATGCCTGTGAGAGCCAATTTTAGTTTCAGACATAGGGATTGAAGGAGGATGTTTTGTAAGTTAAGGTTGGTACTGTATGTATAATCTCTGTCTGAGCAAAATATTATGTTAGAAAACCTTTACTGAGAGCACTTCTTAATTTAATCCTCAAATCATGTTGTTTTTCAAATGTAATATGTGAAGTTCAACTACCTGACAGACAGAATTGAGTAATAAAACTGTAATCCAATGTCAGAATCACACTGGTGACAGTTGCAATAACACAGCTGAATAAATAATCAACTTAAAAAAAAATCTCTTAAATTGATAACAAAATCATAATCTTGATGTTGAATAAAATGTTCATTCAGATGAAGCCTTTGTTTCTTTTCTGGTAAGAGCTTGGTAGCTCTTTGCTCTCAAAAACCTGATCTCACCTTCCTTTAATAGATGCCAATTCTTTCTTGATATAGTGAGTTTGATTTATCCTGATAAAAGGGAACTTGTCTCTCTTCTAGCATGCCCCCCCCCCCCCCCCCCCCCCCCCCCCCTTTCTTTTCCACATGTCTGTGAGTAGTGTGCTCCGGACTGTGCCCTTTGGGCTTTTCAACAACTAGGTCAAACATAGCCTTGGTCCCTGCTGTAAAACACATGTGACATACCCACAGCTGGGGTCCAGGATACAGCAGTGACTGCCGAAGTATACATAGACCGCCAATAGAAAGGGATGGATGAACTGCTTCAAGTGAGAGACTGAACAGCTTGATCAGTGATGTTAACTTCAGGTCAAAAATAAAGAGAATAGTTCAACGGTATGTTAAATATCAATGTCTGAATAATTGAGGCACACTGGATCAGAAATACATGATTACTTGAGGGGGGGGGGAGCAAAATAAAACATAAAAAAGACGCTTAAGCATTGAACTATCAAAGGATTTCTCTAAATTGCTTGTTGAATGACAGTGCTAGTTAAACTTGGGTTCTCAGCTCCTACTGTTGGTGGTTTAGTGGAACTGCATATGTAACCTAATAAGAATTATACAGTATAATCACATTTACTGTAATCCATGACAGTTTCTCCTAACATTACCAGCTGACACAAAAACAAGTAAACTGTTCATTATTCCTTTTTCTTGTTTTAAAGTATTTCACAGTCTTTTCACATTAAAAACGAATAAAACTGTGTGGAAATGTGGCAATGGTGGCGTTAGACGTTTTAGCACTTTGAGATTTGATCCAAATGTAAAGTGCATTATAAATTAAATGTTTTATTATTATTATTATTATTAGACAAGAGTCTAATCAAATATTTATTTTATAATATAGTTTAAACCTGTTTTACATTTACCTGAAGCTAGAGTAATGTTTAAACAAATGTTTTTTTATTATGAACGGCATCATTAAAACATTTTAGATTTGGCTTCCCTTCATGTGTCAACACCAATGAACTTTGAGTAGTGCACGTGATTACCTCTTTAGGAGAGTCCAGTTGCGTCGTGCTGCCTTCAGGAGCTACTCGTACATATTAGTTCGCAGAAGTTTCTTGTGAAATTTAATTAGATTTTTTTGTTGTTGTAACATTCACGTCAGTAAAATGTGGATATGAAGTTACTTAAAAAAATAAATTGTAGCTTTGTGCCTCATGAACCAAAGCCCCTGATAAATAGCCTAATGAATATCGATTGATGCCAAAGTTATTAATTTATTCCTCCTTTTTTCAAAGTGCAACATACCCTGAATGTTCAGTCTCACAATAATTTTGAAGAAAGTCATTTTTGTTAATGTTCTCTGATAAAACATCACCTGCAAAGGTAGCTAACACGTGACAGTGTACTTGTTACTGTCCGAAAGTCATCTTTACGTGATGTCATTGAACTACTAATGTAGTAGGGGTTAGTTAGAACTACTAATGTAGTAAATTACCAGCCAGCCGTGCGTTTATGACAATACTGCTCTTTGCTGAGGGTTGAGTCTCCATCGCCAAGAGCTCAACCAGCCGAATGGATGCCGATATGAGTCTGGAGAGTAATAAGGACGGTTGTAAACACAACCCGCTGGAAAGTGCCAGCTTCCTGTCGAAGGTGTTCGTATGGTGAGTTTACCTTCAGGTAGATAAAGTTGCAGCATGGTTCGGTTCTAGTGGCGATCGAGGTAACCATTAGTGAAAATCTTAATTCTGGTGCCAGTCGAAACTCAAAATTTATTATCAGCCATTGCTGTTGTTCTTTTCTTCTTTTTTTTTACGATTTAAAGCCAACTTCATTTAATAAGTTTGAAATGTAATCCTTTTCCCTTTTAATGACCTTCTCAACCGTTTGGTTGACCACGTTTTGATTTACTATTTCTTAAGAAAAATGTGCTGAACCTGTTTATGGTACTACCAATTGGCATCATGTATATGCAGAAGAGTATGGGGCCGAATATGGAGCCCTGGGGGAGACCATGGGTCAAAGGAGTCACAGAGGAGGAAGCATTAAGTTCATCTATTAATAATAATAATAATACATTTAATTTATAATGCACTTTACATTTGGATCAAATCTCAAAGTGCTAAGCAATAGGCTTTTTTTGATTTGATTTGATTTGATTTGATTTTAACTTTTTTGGCATATTAAAGCATGTGAAGACTTACTTAACAGAATTATGAAACTGGATACAACCCAGAAAATTCTAAATAGCGTTTAATAGTTCTCTAAAAACATGCTTTGTCGAAAGGAGTTAATCTGGTTAAAATGGACACATTTTCGTGTTATGGTCATTTCAAAATCCGCTTAACTGTTTACTTTCAACGAGGACCACATTTTTTTTTTTTTGCAATTCCGCTGCTTAAAAAAATATAACTTTTCTGACTGAAAAGAACAAACAAATACTTGTTGGACATCTCTACACCTAGTAATTAAAATTAATCAAAAAAATAAGGAAAACGGTGGTTTTTTCCCTTTTCTCTATTGTCAATGGGTTAAAAAGTGACAAACTGCAGTATAAATGTTCCAGAGAGTAGTAAAGAGAGAAATACATACTGTTCTTTTTTTCCCTGTGTGAAGATTTCCATCTTTAAGTTTGGTGAGAATCCAAATGTAAACCCATGAGGTTTTGTCAATTCCCTTGATATTGCTAGAGATACTGATTAGGTTTTACAGCACAAAAACACATTTTCCCAACTTGTTTTATGCAAATTGTGCTCAAAATATTTTGTCAGAACAGGTTAAATGTAATCAATGCATTAGAACTGTAACATGGATTAAAACTCAGTGTTATGGAATCCAAGCCAAAGCTTTGAGCTAGGTGAGCGAGGTGTATCATCAGGAAAACCCGTCGACTCCCTTGCCTTTTATGCGAGACCACACATGACAGTCGGACGCATTCCTTACTTTAGATAATTAATCTATTTATTTTCAGTTAAAACGAGACTACAGTTGAACAAAACGTGCCATGGCGACTCTTTAGAAGAGAAAGGTAGACGCAGAATGTCGCGGTTTTCTAGAGAAATGGACGGAAGATTATTTCTGTGTGATAATAAAAGGTAAGCCAGTGTGCCTAGTTTGTGGAGACACACTTGCAGTGATGAAGAAGGCTAATCTTGAGCGTCATAACAGCACGAAACATGCTTCTGAAAAAGGTTAACGCTCTTTGACAGCGTTTGGGTTCCTTTCAAGCAGGTCCTTTCAAGACCACAAGCTGACCAAGACAACGTTATGTCTTCTATTGTTGTGAGTGAACTAATCACCAAGAAACTGAAACCTCATTCATAAGGTGAATCTGTGAAGGAGTGCTTTGCTGCCGCTACGGAGCTGGGATTACAGCTGCATTTGACATGAGGGAGTAAATGTTGTCTTTGAAAGCCTTGCATGGCACTACCAAAGGTGAGGATTTGTTTGAGCAAGTTGTTTTGGCTGTGAACAAATTTGACCTGCAGTTTGACAAGTTAAGCAGCCTGATAACGGACGGAGCCCTCGCCATGGTGGGTAGCAAAAAGGATTGATTGCATTGGTCAGAAAAGAAATTGGAATTCTCAGTCTCGATTCCAAGTGAGTTACTTGTATGCCACTTTATTATACACCAAGAGAGCCTATGTGCCCATTCCATGAAGTTAAACAATGTGATGACTATTTTTGTTTCCATCATAAACTTCATCAAAAGCAGATGACTAGACAGCTGTCAGTTTTATGAGCTACTGAGTGAGCTTGAGTCAGAGTACAGAGATCTGGTTTACCACTGTGAGGTGCTGTGGCTGAGTCGTGCACATATGTTGTGGAACTCAGTGATAACAAGTAGTTGTGTGAATTGGGCTTCATGATGGACATTTCAGAGCACCTCTTAGACCTGAAAGTCAAACTCTTCTTCTCTGCTTTCAAATTTGAAATAATTTGAAGTCAAACTAAAGCTTTGACAAGTGCAACTGGAAAAGGGAAACTCTGTGCACTTTCCCACTCTGCAAGAGCAAAAACTTGCTGGATAACCTGAATATGCTGGTGAGTGTGCAAAACTCCTCCAGGCCTTTTGAGAGTGGTTTCAGGACATGGAAAGTAACCAAAAGGAACTGAACATATTTGCAACGCCTTTCAATGTGGAACCAGCTGATTTCCTGACAACCTACAGCACAAAATGATTTAGCTGCAAAGTAATGATGAACTCAGAGCTAGGGACGACAACCTCCCTTTGCTTGAGTTCTACAAACTGTAAGTTCGTGCTGAGGATTCCCCCATTCTGGGGAGACATGCACTGAAGTTCGCATCACTATTTTGTACAACTACCTGGAAAACCAGTTGGGATTAGCATCGTCCATCCAGCCTTCACATTAATTATAATAATAATAATAATACATTTAATTTATAATGCACTTAACATTTGGATCAAATCTCAAAGTGCTACAAAGTAAACGCAGATAAAAGCATCAATAAAAATAAAATAATAACTAGGAAAATTTTTCAAATGTGTAAATTGTCTGTGGAGCCCTCAGATGGTCAGGGAGGGCATTCCACAGACGGGGGGCAGCAGAACAGAAGGCCCGATCATCCATGGGGCTGAGCTTAGTCCGGGGAAGGAGGAGGCGGTATGAGTGGGTACAACGGAGGGATGGTGTTGAGTTCAGAGGGGTGAGTAGTTCTTTTAGGTAGGGGGGTGCGTTACCATGGATGCACTGGTGAGTGAGGAGAGAGATCTTATAATCAATCCTGCTGGAGATGGGAAGCCAATGAAGGGAATGAAGAACGGGGGTGATGTGTTCTCTCTTATAAGGATCCTTGCAGCACTGTTTTGAACATATTGTAGTCTTTGAAGACTTTTATCAGGGATCCCGATGAGAAGTGCGTTACAGTAATCCAGTCTGGAGTAGACAAACGCGTGAACCAGTGAAGAAGAACGGAGTTTGGAAATATTTCTGAGATGATGAAAGGAGATCTTGCAGATGTGGGATTCAAAAGTGAGTTGAGGGTTGAATCTTACGCCGAGGTTGGTGACTGATGAAGAAAGGGGAATGTCGTGACCAGAGAAGGTAATACTGGTTATGGAGGAATACTGGGTCTGATGAGGGGTGCCAATTAAAATAGCTTCGGTTTTGGAGCCGTTCAACTGGAGAAAGTTGTTTTTCATCCACACCTTTATCTCCTCCAGACAAGCGTGGAGAGTTGACGAGAGTCGGAGATGAGGATGGAGAGGCTGCAGAGGAACACGTGTCAGTTTTTATGTAGATTTGCGTGTCATCATCGTAGCAATGTAATGAGAGTCCATATCGACTGATGACACGGCCAAGAGGGAGCATGTACAGTATGAAGAGAATGGGGCCATGGACTGATCCCTGGGGGACCTCACAGGTGACGGTGTGTGTCCGGGACCTTGAACTTCCAAGGGAAATGTATTCTGTTCTGTCGGTGAAGTAGGATTGAAACCAGTTTAGGGCGGTGGCAGTGAGTCCAGTGGTGTGATGTATGCGGTGTAGAAGTATTCCGTGGTCAACTGTGTCGAAAGCAGACTGACAAATCAAGGAGAATCAGGAGGGAAGGTGAACCAGCATCTGCTGCCATCCGTAGGTCATTAGTGACTCTAAGCAGAGCTGTTTCTGTGTTGTGGGCGGAGCGGAAACCAGACTGAAATGTTTCAAAGAGGTTGTTATATTTGAGGTGTTCCTGGAGGTGGGCAGCAACTTCTTTTTCCAGAACTTTGGAGAGGAATGGGAGTTTGGAAATGGGCCTGTAATATGCAAAAACTTCTGTATCAAGAGTAGGTTTTTTGAGGAGTGGTCTGATTATGGTGGCTTTTAGTCCAGATGGAACAAAGCCAGCCTGGAGGGATCGGTTTATTACAGCGGTGATCAGTGGACTGATGGTAGAGATTTTAGTTTTCACTAGGGGTGTAGGAAAGGGGTCGAGGGCACAGTTGGAGGTCTTCATTGTCCGGATGATAAACTCAACCTCTTGCTGTGAGATTTCTGGGAAGCACTTTAGAGGCTGGGAGATCTCAAACTGTGAGTAAGCAGTTTGAGATCTCAATTTTTGAGCATTGCGTCAATTTTTGATTTGAAGAAAGCCATGAAATTATTACAGTGCTCTTCTGTAATTTCTGTAAGTGGAGGAGTTTGTGGTTTAAGAAGATGATTGATGGTGGAAAACAGCTGCTTAGAATTTCCAGGACTGGTTTTGATAATGTCCGAGTAGAAAAGTTACCGAGCCTCTCTAAGGGACTTTGAGTAGACCTTTTTAGCATTTTTATTTTTCCTTCATAGCCTTTTTAGCATTTTTAACATTAGGTGAGTCTGAAATTATAATAATAATTATCTTTATTAATATAGCACCTTTCATACCATAAAATGCAATTCGAAGTGCTTTACATACAGTGAATATAAAAAACAGGAACAGAATATTTTTTAAAACTAAACTATTAGATATAGAAAGAATTAAAAGAATAAGAAGAAACAAGATAATACATAAATTAAAATAGGTAAGTGCCCTCCAAAGGCAACACTTTTTGGCTTTTCTTCCAAAAATTGACATTGTTGCTTATGTATAATAATTAAATGTACATTTAATTTTTCCTCATCTCTTTAAAAAAGGATTTTTAAAGAGATGAGGACAAAAGACAGATTATCAGTTAACTGAGTGTTTATTTGAACTAAACCCCAGTATAACTATCAACTCAAAAGGGTCTACAAAAGGAAGCCACTCTGCAACAAAAGCAGAAAGTTAAACCCAAACATATCCCAACAATAAATGAAACGTACAGACTTTCAGACAGGAAAATAATCTCTTTTAACAGAGCAAATATCTCCCAACACAGCAGAAGTCTCTTCATACAGCAGCACTGTTGTTACACTCACTCACTGTCCATCCACACCACTGTCAAACAGGCTTTTGAAGACAATGCCCTTTAAAAGCTATTGTCCTTAGCAGCATCCACTCTTATGCAGGCGAAGACGAGGGGAGGTCCGACCTGGAAGGGCACGGAGAAAAATACACAAGTTATACACAATCGGTCAGTAACACCCAGAGTCAATCAAAAAAGATGATAAGATAAAATGGAATTATCCTCGGTCTTGAGTGTTGGTGGCTCTGATGCTATCTTTTCTAAACAATCCCCTTGACTGAACTCCTCAACTTAAATGTGAATTCCTGTTGAAGTGAGTTTTTTTTGGTTAGAAAAAAAGGCTTCCCCTAGTGAGTAAAATATGAACTAGGTACTCACATTCATACAAGCTATACCTCCTCGTGTCAAATTTGGACTAAATTGGACCAACAAATCTTGTACTCGAAAACATTTGGAGATAAAGCTCCACCTAGCAGGGCTCAAGACAAAAAAAAATCTAGGAGCCATTGGCTCCTTAACCCAAAGTATTTGGCAGTCAAATAAAATTTTCAGGAGCCAAAATATATCTATCGTAGTACATTGTTAAATTTCTGCCTTACCTCTTCTTTCCCTTGAAGTGTCTGCCTTTGTTTGCCCTGCCTCCAATTTTGTGCACAATATATTCTTTGCACAATATGAGTCAATAATAATAATAAAGTTTATTAGTACTGCACTTTTCATCCCATGAATCTGAGTCCTGCAGGTTTAAAAACAAAGTTTAACAAATGTGTCATGTCCAATATGTTGGAATCTTGTTACCATTTTATGTATTTATAAATAAATACATAAAATATCAAATCTTATTGAAATATGTACAATTATAATAATACAATCCCTGTCATTCCTATGTTTTTTTTCTTTGTCACCATACTCCTTCACTGTTTATTTTTTTAAATTATTCGAAACCCTTAGTAAACTGTTTTTTTTTATTCTTAGTTTGTATATATCAATATTTCCGACAGGATTTAGAAAAACCGTGTGAGGTGAACATCAAATGTTCTAAGGTGGTCCTTAAGAAGAAGATTTTGTAAGTTTTTGAAGTTAAATGCATAAATCTGGTGCAGCGCAAAATTAGGAGGCTAAAGCTATGATGAACTTTGTGCTCTTCAAAAAAATATTTTACTCCAGTAAACAATCTAATCTATTTACCAACACATTGGTTGTATTGATAGGACTACTGACATGACAAAAGTCACACTAACATGGCTAATAAAAACAATAATAAAATAATAATTGACTGGAATAGGGTGTACGTTTGAGCCATCAATTAATAGAAGCAAAGGTGATTCATTGCATTGATTCGGCTTATTTTTTTAGAAAATAAAAAATCAATTCAGGATTCCTCCCTGATTTCTGGTATTTGCCTGCACCTTGATGCCATCAATTTTTTTTTTTAAATTCCCCTATACACCCTGGAACTACTGAGCTTCTTTGACATACAGTACATTTCCCCGCTGTAAAAACTCAGCTACTGGGTCTCCCTCAAGGGAGCCTGTCTCCCCTGCTGCCCCTCTCTCTTACAACAGTGGCGTTAATTTATTCACATTTCAAATGTAGTAACTTATGGATTCATTGTGAACCAACTGAACTAATTTAACATTAGCGATTGACTCGGGGTGAAGGGAGATTTGCGGAGCAGTGGAGCATAAACAAATCGTGTTTTAATATTGTAGTTTGACCTACCATAACAAGCTCCCCTTGCGATATCCACAGTAAATACTTGTTGGATGGGATTTGTTGTTCACAGATTCTCAGAGTCGCTAGTTGCTTTTTAGGAATAAATTAGAGGGTCTGAAAAGTTGCATGAAAAATCGTGCGCTCATCCGGGCCCTAAAGAAAAATTAAAGCATTCAAAGTCTGGACCTGAACCTCATTCCGATGCTACCGTAATGGGACTTGATAAAATCAGTTCATACTCACAATGCTCCAATGTAGCCGCACTGAACCAGTTCTACAAAGAAGAGTGGGCCAAAATTCCCTCTTTTCCCACTGCACAGCCATGAGAGAGACTGATCTCCAATTATCAGATATTTTTGATTGCATTATTATACTTTTAGGTGCGGGAGGCAAATCTTTTTTCATACTGGCGATATAGGTATAATATAAGCTTTTTGCTTAATGACATAATACCGCATTTAGAGCAAGCTGTTTTACAGTTAATATCAAAAACTGAATCCTTCCAATGATAACAGTGAGACAACTAATATAACCTCCTCAAAGGAGGAGGTTATATTAGTTGTCTCACTGTTATCATTGGTAGGATTCAGTAACAAAACTTAGAAATATTAAATTGAAAGAGTGTGAATGCTGTGTCTTTTTTAAATCTTAATTCATTAGTTTTTCATGAATTAATGGGCCATTATACTTGATACTGTTTTATACTTCCCTGTTTTCCTCTTTCCACTGTTTCAGTTGGTTGACCCCGCTGCTACGCCTTGGCCAGAAGAAGAGGCTGGAGCAAAGTGACATGTACCGTGTTCTTCCAGAGGATCGCTCTGAAACATTGGGAGAAGAACTACAGAGGTACTACCTTACTAATATGAAACCACTAGACAGGCGTTAGTTCAGATACACACCTTTTGGGGTTTTTTGTATAAACTGAACAGCCATAACATTAAAACCAACTGCTTAATACAAGGATGGACCCAATATTAACTTAAAAGTCATTTGTGCTACAGTAGCTCCTCTTGGATCAAAAGCTAGCTTCCCCTACCCTCACGCATCAATGAGTCTTGGGCATATATGTAGACTCATTATTTATATATATATATAAATAATAAAATAAATATTGATTAACTGGAACGACTTGTTCCATGTTTGCATGAAATGTCATTCATGTGTTTGCTTCTCCCCAATTTTTTTTGTTGTCATCAACTCATATGACTCTTGCTGACTTGCGCATGCCTGACATTTCAGAGCACAGATGTCTTCACATTAGAGCTAGACACATGACGTCTCAGGTCATTATAAATGTATATTGTCGAAATGACCAAATCTGGGCTCAGCAGAAAGTTGGAGTTGGGCAGTGAGGTTTGTAATGTAAAAGTATCCTCATACTCCCATTTGTCCGATGCACACCAGTGATGTCTCTGTCGCAACCCTATTTTGAAATTTATGGCTCCTCTGTTGTGACATTGCTTTCACTCCTGTCAGCACACATGAGGCAGTGAACCATTCCCATGGCCAAGGAGGTCCAAGCCGCACATATAAATCATTGAACTTGACTGGCCAAACAGTCACTCTTTCTCTCTAAACCCAGCCGGTCAATTCAAAAGGCTGCTCACCCTCAGTCGGGATCTGCTTGAGGTTTCTGCCATTTAAAAGGTTTTTATTGTCCCACTTCTGGTGTGGGAAAAGCAGGAAAAAATGTGTAATTTGTTGTGTTTTTTCAGGTTCGCTATATAAATATAATTTACTCGACGAATAAATGCCTCCTGGACTTTTGTAATGGAGTCATTTCTAGGGTCGCAGCAAAGCCCAAGACAGACTCCAGTATGTGCAGAACTCGGCTTCCAGGGTTCTTACCCTCCTCAGGCCTTGCATCATATCACCTCAACCCTCATCCATCTTCATTTGCCCTGGATCAAGTCTAGATCAAGCATTGAATGGAAAATCCTCCGTCTCACCCACATTACATGACTGACTTCCTCAATCCCTGTAATCCAACCCGGAGAACTGTGGCCCTCAGACGTGCGGCTGCTCTCCACCCCCTACACCAAACTTTGAACTTTTTGGAAACGGAGCTTTCAGTGTCAGAGCCCCAACCCCCTGGAACGCTCTTGTATTTTCAAAAAAACACCTATACAATCCAATGCCATTATTATTTTTCAGCTCTTATCTTTCAGTGCGTTTTGCTTTGTGTGCTCCTATTTTTTATAGCAGTAAAGCATTCTTAGACATCCTGGTCTGGTCTGAGATCAACAATATTTTTTTATAACATTTTCACTTATTATTGTGCACACTAATCTCCTTCTGCTGTTATTGTTGTTTTATGTGGCTGCCGTTGACCTGCCAAGGGCCTAAATGGAATTTAGCTATAATCTTGCATATTTACATGTACATGCTCATTATATGCACTGTCCCTTTTTATAAATAAATACACTTAAAAAAACGCTGCCAAACGCGCATCTTGGTTTGAATCACAGCTTCAATTTCCTATGTATTCTTTAAAAAGATCATGCAGATTTCGTCACCAGTTTGCTGTTTTTGGTAAGATTTTAAGGTCTGCTTTATTTGTTCAGGCAAATTTTAACTAATAATGGGATATCATTATTAGAGGGAGGGATAAAAACCCAAGAAACATTAAACTTTTTCCCATAATACGACCATTAACATACTGCCATCGTTACACCAGATGGCTTCCCCCCACATCTCAAGCCGTCAGAATTCTAAATATCTTTCCAAAGTGTTAGCTACTTCCTTTGCTTTTGGTATATTGGATGAATAAGTCTTAAAAAGATTTTAAATTCTCTAAATGCAGACAAATGTTTACATTAGTCCTTTACTATGTTCAGCGTCAATATCAGTTTGCTGTCATTTGTTTTTTTATTCCAGATTTTGGGATCAAGAGGTTAGAAAGTCTACAAAGAGTCTTGGGAAGCCGAACCTGAGCCGAGCTCTTATTAGGTGCTATGGGAAGTCCTACGCAGTAGCTGGGCTGTTTGTTTTTTCACTGGTATGTTGTTATGATTGGTAAATTATGGGATTGTAGATAACAGCAATCAGAGCTTTGAAGAAATGGAATTCTGAATGTTTTAATTTTTTTAATGCTTTTTTGTCTTCCAGGAGGTAATTAAAGTAATCCAGCCCCTCCTCCTCTGCAAAATAATCCAGTACTTTGAGAGTAATGACCCAGACGTTTGGAGAAGTCCTTGCATGGTTTATGCTTATGCTGCTGCCATGTCCCTGTCCGCCTTTGGACTCACCATCCTCCAGTATCTCTACTACTATCACGTCCTAAGACTAGGCATGAAGATCCGAGTCGCTGTATGCCACATAATATACAGGAAGGTTGTGAGAGTTCAGTTCTACCTTCATGTGAACATTCTCAGAAATAGGCTGTGAACTCTGACAGCAACCATTGGCCATGCTACTAATAATTCTCTCTCCAGGCTCTCCGTCTCAGCAATGAATCCATGGGCCGAACCACCACAGGACAGATTGTCAACCTCCTTTCAAATGATGTGAATCGATTTGATGAGGTGGAGTGACCCAAGTTTGAAATCATTTCACTTCTGTTTGAAATATTTCTGATATTGGTGCTATATGACTAGAAAGGGCTGTGATTTCCCATTTTTCTCTAAAAGCAATAAAACAAAAACAAAATGCACAGTGGCACATGTGACCAATATATGCTCTGGCGGTCAAGGTGGTTCGTATTTTATTCTCAAGCCCTAGATTTACAGTTTTTCCGTCAAATTTCTTTTCATTATGGTGAGAAAGCTTAAAAATACTCATACTAAAAATTGGATTCTCAACATACAGTATATATATTAATCTTAAGAGGTTTTACATTGTTCATTTGCATGTGAGCTCACCGTTCAGATACAAAGCTTGGTTATATTTGATAAAGCCTCACTTAAACCATAGATATTCTAAACAATATAAAGGCCTAGATGAAATGAAGGCTTGAGAGAGGAAATTTTGACGGAAACATGATGCTTGAAACATTTCTGGGAATTCTTTTGTTTTAATAGGTTCCTATAATTTATTTATAGTCTGGTTGATACTGATTAACAGTAATGCCTCTTCAGCCATGACTTTATTTGTACTTCTAAAGGACATGTTTGTGACATTCTTATATCTCCTAAAATTTACCGGGGGAACTTAATCTCCATATATTTTTGGGACATAATTTCTCAACTGTTAGTTGAAATTTGTTGCATATGAATCAACTCACAAGAGATTCATCTTTTATATATGTATCATATTTTACTCTTAATGGTTCATGCTTCAAAAATACTTTTTTCAGACATAACTTCACATTTAATTTGATGAGTTCAGTCAGAGAGATTACCAACACAGGGCTGGGGGTTTAATCGGGGATGCTGTCGGGGACGACAGCATAGGCTTAGTTTTTGTTATATTGTAAATAGAAAAATGAATTGCATTAATATTGTTAAAGGTTAAATAAATAACTATTGTTTCTACAGATCACATTAGATCTGCACTACCTCTGGGTGGGACCTCTTCAAGCGGTGGTCATCGTTGTTTTACTTTGGTATGACATTGGACCCTCGTGTCTGGCAGGTGTTGCAGTCATTTCCCTCATGTTACCTGTACAAACCTGTTTTGGGAAGCTTTTTGGCATCTTCAGGTAAGAAACAAGCAAAAGCACAAAGATTTATTCCAATAATAGATACAAATTAACTTATTTTTTGCAGGAGCAAATCAGCAGTTCTTGCTGACAATAGAATCCGCATCATGAATGAAGTGGTGTCTGGCATCAGGATTATCAAGATGTATGCATGGGAGAAACCATTCTCTGGTCTTGTGACTGAAGTTAGAAGGTAAGGATAACGATTCAAGTTATTTAAAAAAAGACACATTGTTGGGTGTTGCAATGTGGTAGCATTGACCACTTTAGAAAATGAAGTTTTACTGAGTTACGTGGACATGCACCTGCGTGTTTTAGTATTTAGTTTAACCCCATCCATGCACATATATTCGGCTATAGCATAGTTCAGGAATATAGAAATACACAGATCATCCATAACATTCAAACCACGACGGGTCACATGAATAACTTTGTTTATCTCGTTGCAAGATCTGACACTAGTCAGTCAGGCAGTGGGTGGGTGGGTGGAACCGGACAAAATTGGGGGTATTGGAAGGATCTGAGCGATTTTGACAAGGGTCAAATTGAGATGGATAGTGAAAAGGGGTCAGAGCATCTCCAAAACCAGAGATTTTTTCAGTGGTAAGTACCTATAAACATTGGTCTGATGAGGGGCAACCAGTGACGGCTGACTGCGAAGTTGAAGGTGGAAGGTTATATCACCTCCCTGTATCTACCTTTCTCAACCCAGTGTCCCAGCACCTTAGGTTGCGTTTTGGTTTTATTGCGATAAAATGTCATGGAAGGAAATTTCGTACATCAAAAGTATTAATTAAAATTCAACAAAACTTGTGAAGAAAAATTAGATAATTACTCTTGTCATTAAAATGTATCTTACTTACCACCTTCTACAACTTAAGCAGATGAAGCTTACAAGACCTATTTTTTCAAAGAAGGCCCAGAATCTTATGACTCTCAGCCATAAACGTCATCATCTACTGTTGCCTAAGAAAGAAAGTTAGTGGACATCAGCAGCAAAAAAGAGGCCATACAATGACAGCTACTTGTTGCATGGTTTCATGTTTATAAGGGATCTACCGTGCATTCTCCCTGTTTGCCAGAAATGTGGTATGATTGCTAAACCAAGCAATGGTTCTGAGCAAACTTTAGACCCATTGCAAAAAATGATCCAGCATCAGCCAGCAAGGTTTTCACTTGAAAAGTCAACACAACCAAAAAGATGAAGTGTGTAAAATTATCAGAAATACTTGTCACGGCTGGCTCAGGAGCAACTGGCAGCAATAAGGGAAGATCACGCGTTATGAAAACGAAACATTTTCCGGACATTATTTTGAACACATTGTATATGTCACTGAAGAGGGTGTAACCTATAAGTAGGGTCAGGGACTGTAGTTTCCAGTTGTTTAGTTTAGTTCTGCCTCTCAGACATCCCTGCCATAATAAAACCGTAAACGTTAATGATTTATTTTGCAAGGGGCGTTATGAGGTGTATTTATATATGTAACCATGCAGTCCCTGTGAGATCTTGCACTCTGGGATGGTCTTGCAGAACAGCATGGTGTAAATGTATCTCCTCCATTGTGTTAATGATAATCCTCATAAGTTTTACATGTTAATAAATCATTTTCTTTTTGTAACACATTTCAAGGAAACCACATACAGAGCTACCTCTGTATGTGGTTTCCACGCATCACATTGCTCTCTGAATTAAAGACTGCAGTGTTTTGTTTTTTCGTACGTTCACGTACGGTCAGACAGGAGAGAAGTAGGGAAAGCTGCAGCCTTCTGCTTTTATATCTGGTTTTGATGCTTTTTCTTGCCACAGCACTTTACGCTGGAAAATAACTTATAGGTGAAGAATGTTGTTATCTCAATGCAATGTTACCAGCCAGTGGGCGGTGTATATACAATAATCAGCCATAATATTAAAACCAACTGCCTGATCTTGTGTTGGTCCCCCTTTTCCCTCCAACAACAGCTCTGTGACGTACCTTTCTATCGGAATCAGCATTAACCTCTTCAGCAGCGCGGGTCACAGAAGCTCTCCCCATAGGAATTTGACAACCTTTAGTAGTCCTCACTCCCCATGCATACTCATGACCCTGTCACCAGTTCACTAGTGGTCCATTCTTAGACTACTTTAATAATAATAATACATTTAATTTATAATGCACTTTACATTTGGATCAAATCTCAAAGTGCTACAAGGCAAAAGCAGATAAAAGCATCAATAAAAAAATAAAATAAAATAATAACGTTTTTAAGTTAGTACCCAACTTTGTTGGGTACTAACTGATGCGGACCAAGAACACCCAACTATGGATGTTGTAATATTCCTTGCAGTGTCCATGCATTTCCAATCCAACATGTTGTACCTTTAATTTTCTTTTAGTGGTCTTGCATGATGATCTGACGCTAATGCTTTATAATATTCAGCATCAACATCACAATATGCCCAAGTCCAAGAGTCCCCCTTTACAACATGTAATGTCAAGTTCATTCAAACAGATTATTTTACAACTTTCATGCCAGTAGTGAAGGAACATCTTCACTCCGAATACCTTGTGCGTGCGTGTTCACATCTCATAGAGAGAGAGAGAGAGAGAGAGAGAGAGAGAGAGAGAGAGAGAGAGAGAGAGAGAGAGAGCGTGAGCTAATTACGACGTTAGTAACAGAAGCTCGGCGTCAAGCTGAAAATTATTCTCAAAGTCCAGATCCACGTCATGGGACGTCTTTCATTCATTCTCTGTAACCGCTTAACGGGGGCAGGAGTCTATTCTATCTCTTTAATTACTTCATTCATGCTGAATAAAAAGTGATGTCGTTGGTTCTGAAACCCCTTCGCGTTTTTGGGATTTATCTTTAAAGTGGACGTTTTCAAAGTTTTCCAGCGCTGTTAAATTTGTACACAGCGTCGGCCTATCTGGGCTCCTGAAGTTCTTCCATGGACATGCCTGTAGAGTTAGTTATTTCTTACTTCCCATTTCGTTTTTTTCTGCTGTGATCCTTAAATGCAGGCATCTTGCACGTGAATAGTTCCACTGGACGAGCCGTGTTCACCAGGGATTATTCTGAAACCCCCTTTACATGCTGCGGTTTTCTTCCCAAGAGGACTTGGACGACCCCCTTCTGAAGGAATTAAATGTCTTTCGGAGAGCTGTGTTTACACATGCAGCATTTTCTGATTAGACTACTTCTTCGAATTTATTCAGAAATAGACCGTCCAGGAGCGAATCCAGCTGCAACAGTCTGCCTGCCAGCAGGGCTCATAATGAAACTAGCATCTCAAAGTAGGCATGACTGAGTTTACATTTGCCTGATGAAAATCTTGTGAAACTTAAATTCACTAAAATTCACCATTATATGGGTTGTTTTTTTGTCTTAACAGTTGTAATTTAATCAGTATCATCTATTTTGTTTCACCAATCTTACCTTTCATCCAAATGTTGTTTTATATTCCCAGGAAAGAAATCAGTCAGATAATGAAGAGCTCCTACCTACGAGGTCTCAACATGGCCTTCTTCTTTGCCAGCAACAAGATCATCGTCTTCGCTACCTTTACTGTCTACGTTCTTCAAGGCAACACCATCACTGCAAGCAGTGTGTTTGCCACAATTTCTCTCTACGGTACCATCAAGCTCACCGTCACCCTCTTCTTCCCGTTTGCCGTTGAGAAATTGTCAGAGACTGCTGTCAGCATTTGCAGGATTAAGGTCAGTTTTGGGTTTCTATATATTTATTTATTAAGAATTACATTTTATAAAAACCTATAAAAATTGACAAATGCCAGCTATTACGGTGAGAATCTTACTGGGGGTATTCCAGAAAGCGGCTTTAGTTGAAACTCTGAAGTTGTTAACCCCTAAGATGAGGCAAACTCTGTTTTCTGTTCCAGAACTGGAGACCAGTTTAACAGAGGATTAGGGTTAGAGAGTTAGGTTTCTGCAACAAACCCTGATTATTTTCATGAGACCTCTCCCCACTCCAGAGCCCTCACAAACTTTTCCCTACCTCCTCGACGTCACTTTATATATATTAATGCAGCTGAATAACAGTATATTTACAACTACAGCAAGCAGTATATTAGACAAGAGGACATTTCTAGGCATGAAATCGGCAGCCTGTTAGGTGTCAAGCCACTGAAAGATATGTCTTCTTGATTCTGTCAAATATATAAGACTGAAGTGAGGTATCGTATAATCATAGACATATCTGCCATCCATTCATTTTATTCCACTATCCGGCATTCAGGTTATGGAGGCAGCGGGCCAAGAAAGATATCCCAGACATCCCTCTTTCCTGCTCATCCTGAGGTGTTCCCAGGCCAGGAAAAAATGTTTTCTCTCCAGACAATTCTGGGTGTACTCAGAATTAACTATGGATCTGTATTTGAGATTAGGCTGCTTTCCACATGCACTTAGTGCCCATAAATGAAAATAAAATTCTGTTCAATATAATTTCAATACCTTTACACCTATAATATTAAGAAGAGGATCTCTATTTTCACTGTTATAAAATATTAAAAGGCAGTTAGGGAGCATTTAACTTTAGCAGCATGGAAAAATCTAAAACAAAAGCATAACAAAACAGTTCCGAAAAGAGAAATTGCACCTTAATAATAGGGACTGCAAAAAGAAAGTGGGGTAACACTAATATACACATTCACACAAGCAGCAATTTTCTCCCACACCAGTTCTCTTTCCTTTAAAGCTGGAGCACCGTTACTCTTTTTTTTTTTTTTTTTTTTTTTCAAATATATGCTCATGAACGCATGACACTTGCAGCTCAAATGGAAGGATGTATGGGGACCATAGCATGCCACTGTTTACTTCTGAAAACTCAGTCTTCTGGAAACTCAGTTCCGGAAGACACTGCTGACCATTTGCAGGAGAAAGGCTTCCCCACAATTATCATAGTTGTACCAGCACAACAAAAGGTACAACTATTTATTTACAAATTAACTTGTGCTTACCCAACCTCCCTCTGGGTGCACCGTTCAAGACACGCGTGGACCCAGGTCTCGCTCATGCGCTCCGTGTCTGATCTCAGACTCTTTCACAGACTGTATCATCACTGGTCATAACCTCTGAGACACTTAAAGAAATTAATGAAAACATGAAAAAACAAAAGATACACACTGAGAAGTTTCATTTCTGAAGAGGTGTGTTTTTAATTAAGTGTAAGCTGTTAAACTCTATTTTAGATCCTTAATTTAAAATCGATCAATAATTTGCAGTAAAACTCTAACAGCAAGTCTGTTGTATAGGATTTATTTATATTAAAATATTCAACATAATTATAATTCAAAATTATAGAATTGTAGGATTATCGATGGTAATTTTATTATTTAAATCCTACCTTATACAATGGTATAATTGAATCAAACACAATAACTAATAGTTTTAGATAAACATGGAATCCATCAAATGTTAAAAGTGCTCTCATATGCAAGTAGATTCTGTTCCTACCTGAGAACAAATCCCAAATAAGAAGATATTGATGAATACCTGCACAGCATTATTGGCAACCATTATTACGTCTCCATTAGTCAAACACACACAAGTGTTAACACTTTGTCTTAAACACTCTCGTGTCACGTATTGACATACAACTCCAATCCTGTGATGGATCACAAGAGTTGTGTGGGGGGGATTAGACTCCCTCCGACTTGGTGAAACTGAACCTCTCATGAAAGCAGTGAATTTAATATCAGTGTCTGAGTTTTTAAATAACTCTGCTTGTATTCGGCAGAGAAAGCTCTTTTGCGATAGGAATAGTTCCATTCTGCTGAGCCAAGAATTTACAGCAGTGTTGGCTAATTTTCATTTACACATTACATTTCTTATTTTCTCTTGGAAATTCTGATATGTGCATCTCAAAGGTTAATATCAGTGAGAATAAGATCAAACGCAAGCATGTGATTATTAAGAGGCTCACAGAGTAACAATATGTGTATTGATTAACATTTCCCAGAATTTCCTCTTGCTGGACGAAGTTGAGAGGAGGAACTTTGTGCTGCCTCCGGAGAGAAAAGAAGAAAACTCCATCAGGATTGAGAACTTGACCTGCTACTGGGATAAGGTAGATATTTTTTCCCTTTTTTTTTTGTCAATTACTTTTTATTAATATCCTATATGTGAACAACAAATGAACAAATAGAAAGTGTGTGACGGGTAGACAAGCTGACACAATACAAGACCCTCTAAAGAGGAGCCAAATAAAAAACAGTACAATAACGGTACGGTGGGGAAACCAGCAAAGTATCAAAATACACATTATATATAAGGGCACATTTACACAAGTCCATTACAACACAACAATAGGTTTATTCATGATCTATTATACGGGCATTCATGCACTATGCCATATTCTTGTTCCTTCCTATTTTCTCAGCTGTATTAATTCAGACCATACTGCTGACTGACAGGTTGGCCGTTTCCAGCCGTTTTCATGAAAGACATCAATCTGGGTTCTTAGTTTAAATGTAATTCTCTCCATGGTATAAATATTATGAACTATGTCAATCTATTATGCCCACCACCAGGAGGCCATCTGAGCTTAGAAGTTAGTCCGTTGTGCTGGAGCACAGAAGAATCGAGTCAGGTTCTGTCACTGTCCACTGCTGTCTGCAGAGCCTATCCTTTTCCTCCGCTGAGAAGGTGATGCCACCCATCCTGCTTTGATTTTCAAAGTATCATCTTTTTTTACGTATCTGACCGCGGGATATAGTTTAGATAATAATTTTTTTATACTTCCCATCTTTATAAGCATTTTGGAAAATATCAATGAGTTCCTGTTCTGCTGGGGTATCTTTTTACAGAAACTTCTCACCGATGTAAGTACTAATTTTTGAATATCTAAAATGGTCCTGATTCTGCAAATTCAAGTAATCCTTGAGGTCCTGGAAGTTCATGACCGCTCCCCGGTTTATTAGTCTGCAGTTCGCTGTTAAACCCTTACCATTCCAGCCTCTGAACCTGGACTCATGGAATCAGGTAGATATTCTAAACTTAATGGGGAGCCTTCAGAAATCCCAAGAACACCAATGTGCTTATAGACTCTTATTTTGTGTTTCCTGCCAGAGTTTGGATTCTCCATCCCTACATAATATCTCGATCACAGTGAAATCCCACCAGCTCCTGGCCGTCATCGGCCCAGTGGGGGCAGGAAAGGTTGGTACATTTTTGGGCTTTAGGTCTCCTGTGGGTGAAATATTTACAGTGTTGCTCTACACGCAACTCACATGTCCCGTATCATCTATGCTCAATAGTCTTCCCTGTTGAGTGCCATCCTGGGAGAACTGCCACAAGACAAGGGGGTGCTGAAGGTCGAAGGCCGAATAACCTATGCCTCCCAGCAGCCATGGGTTTTCCCTGGAACCATCCGCAGTAACATCTTATTTGGGAAAGAGCTGGATCGCCAGAAGTATGAGATGGTGATCAGAGCCTGTGCTCTGAAGAGGGTGAGTTCTTAAACAGTATCAGGTAGACCTTCTGGTGGCTACGTTGAAGTCCTTCAATGTTAAATGTTAACCCCCCTCCATCTGTCTGACATTTTATGCCTCCCCCCCTCTTAAAATATCAATGAGAGGGCGTAAAGAACAAATCCTTCATTCATCACATACAGGACATACAAGACAAAGTCTTTTTCTGTATTTGACCCTTCGCTGAGGGAGCAGACCCTTGGAGGCACCCTGGGAGATAGGGTTTCAGGGTCTTGCTCAAGAATCCTACAACAAGTAGACCCTGTAGGGACTTGAACTGGCTACCTTCCGATCTTTCGATTGGGATACGGCCGCTCTTCCCTCTGAGCTTAAGCCATTTGACCTTTGAAGTTAAATTTAAAGGTCACATGTGTACGTACTCGGATGTGGTCTATCCACATGTCCTCAAAAACAGAAATGTAACACATGGTTTATTGGGCTCCTAAAGACATGCCTCTTAAGTTTCTCCAATTGGCTTATTTCTTTTTTCTTTCTTTTTTCTTTCTTTTTTCTTTCTTTTTTCTTTCTTTTAAAATATTAGGATTTTGAACTTTAGTGAAAAAAATGTTTTCATCAGTAGCAGGGGCATCTTTGTCCTTGACACAAATGTTCTTCTTATTATTTTTGAAATTGAACTTTTTTTACAGAAATAAAATAGTTGAGACAACCTACACAACTTCTTTCTATTTTGGTCAGGGACGTTTAGGATTCCATGCTTCATTCATAGCTAATTAATCCCATCAGTCATACACCAATCTGCCATAACAATAAGACCACTGGCAGCTGAAGTCAGAATAATAGTACTTTTTGTAATATTGCAGCTAAAAGTGGATGGTAAACGTTATTTATAAAGTGAACATTTTGACCTTGAAGCTTATGTGTTGGAACCAGGAAAAATTAGCAAACGTGATGAGGGCTGTGATGGCTAGACAACTCGTAAAGAGCATCTCCAGAACTGCAGGTCTTGGTGTGTGTTCCTGGTCCACACGGATAAGTACCTACCTGGTGTAAGGAAGGACAACCAGTGAAAGTGTAACGGATTCAAGAGCTTCTAAGGCTCATTGAAGTATGTGCACACCTTCGTAGGTCTTCTGGAGGTCTTCCATGTCTCAAAGAGTCGGAGCTGTTTTTGAGTAAAAAATGGACCTACAAATTTTTGGCCTGTAGATTTCATATAATGGCTAATCATTGTATCTGTACTTTGTCAATTATGATAGAAAGTGGAGTTTTGGACTGATGTTTATACTAATGAAAAATTCCTAACACCTTGGCACCTTGTTCTGAAATAACAAAAAATATCACGCAGATAAATCACAAATGAAAAAGAAATTTCAAGTGACCAGCCTACTTTAAACCTCTGTTGTGTCTTTGAGAGCAGGACCTTGAGCTGCTCCCGGATGGAGACCTGACACTGATCGCAGACAGAGGCGCCACGCTCAGTGGGGGACAAAAAGCTCGTGTCAACCTGGCGAGGTTGGAACACCACAACCAATATTTTATGTGCCTATCACACAAGTGTATTTCTGAGACATTAATTTGCATATCCTAAAGGAGGCTCGTTAGTATTACCTTTATATACTTTTCTGAAACTGACTCTGCTTTCCCTAAAATGTCAGCTCACAGTTTAGTTCCATTCCACTAAATTGTGTGTTTCGTCAGGGCTGTGTATCAGGATGCGGATATTTACCTCCTGGATGATCCTTTAAGCGCTGTGGATACTGAGGTTGGGAAACATCTATTTGAACAGTGAGTGACATATATCCATTTGAAAGATCTTTATCCCAATCAGGTTCTCATACAGTATGTACAGAACTCCCTATTTTTTAGTTGTAATACATGCTCAGAGATAGTATTTAGTAGTGATTTGCAGTGGCTTATTAATGCAGACATATGGAGTGTTTAAAGTGCGAAGGATGAACTTTGTTGTGCATGAAGTAGACGGTTACGTCACAGCTCTCCATGAACATAGGAAGATCACAGACGCTGTTTACATAGTTTGTATGTCTGTGTTTCCATGTTCAGGTGCATCTGTGGCCTGCTGCAGAACAAGTGTCGCATCTTAGTCACCCACCAGCTGCAGCATCTGAGGGCAGCCGACCAAATTGTGGTCCTCAAAGAGGTTTGTGGCCTTTTTGTGGTTTTAATTCTAGAAACAAAAAGCTACATTTGTCACTGACTTTTTTTGAAGAAGTAGAAAAAAAGCAGACAACAATGAGAAAACACAAGCCATCTTTAAATTGTAACTGTGACTCAATCAACATTCAATATTGTTAATGTAATGAGAGTACAATGATTGTAATGTGCAACCAGATGGCTTGGTTGAACGTTGTCTACCAAATATTGCATTTTTTATATATATAGATATATCTATTTATCTATCTATTTATCTATTTATCTTATCTTATCTTATCTTTCTAACCTAACCCACCAATAAATCCTGAAAGAGCGTGAACTATGTGTTGGCAGGCAAAACTAGTGGAAACTCTGATGGAGCTCAAAGCAGTCCTCTGAACTAGATTCCCTTTAAGGTTTCTTCTAGGGTACCTTGTGCTCAGTGTTTGCAGTTTTATCTGATGGAGCAAATGTTGAGAGGTCAGGGGGCTAAAACAATCTTGACTTCCACAATTTCAAACTTTTAATGAATATTAAGCCCTACTTGTTGGTTGGTTTAAAATGTCTGACATTAGGACTAATGTCTGGATACGTCCCTTAAAGATGAGGGTTCTGCTTTTCTATTGGATTATGAAAAATCTGGTGTGAAATAAGTGCAATTATGAATAACATGACAAAAAATACTGGTTTTCGCTCATCTAGGTTCACTGACATTTTAACAACCTAATGACCTAGGAAGGGCTAAAACTCAAACACCATAATTTACTGAAACTAGACTAATGTACCCACTGTTTTATTTGACTGAAGTAAGACTAAAATGTTCAAAATATTAGCCAAAAAGGATAATATTGACTATATTGGATAAATACATTTGAGGATATTTGATTCAGGACTAAGATAAAAGAAATGTATAAATAGCTGAAAAACTGCACTAACCCTGCAGATTTATATTTAATTTAACTGAATATGTTCTCTAATAATATTACACTCATATAACACTGATGGGGAGGACCTGAAGGTCTACAGGTTGAACAGACACTCTTATATGATTTTAATGCAAATTCCTCTTAACCAGTGTCAAACTCCCAAAAAAGTCTCATTCCAGTACATTCCTCTCCAACAGCTACACAGTTAATACCTTCCCCATCAATCATCTTCTGTAGTTATTCATTTGATCCAGGGTTGCAGTGCTGTCTGCTGCTTCTACATTTTTTAACCAGTCATTAGCTTGCATAAAATGGCACAAGTTATATCACAAGGAATAATCAGCCACATAGAAGTTAGAACTTGTACAGCACAGGGAAGAAATGGGACTTCAGCACCTTTTCCTGGTCGTAAAGGTTAAGGCTTTCCCATGAATGCAGGAACAAATATGATGATTTGTAACCTCTTTATTGAAGACACTCACAGAACGTTTGCTAGCGCATCTTTTTTTTTGAACTTTTACTCTTTTCTTTGCTCTGGATTAGAACCAAAATATATTATGGTTTAAATAAGATAAATATAAGTTGTGTTTTGCTTCATCGGTTTCTCTTCAGCTTATTGGGAGAAGGGTTGGTCTGTGTGTGTATAGTTCAGAGCCTGTCTGAGGGGAGGCCGGTGAACAGGTGGTGGCTGGAGGTTTCGTAATGTTGTTGGGTTGTTTGTGGAGACGACTCAAGTGAACCTCAACCTGATTTGGGTGAGTCGACACGCACAACCTTTTGCCAGCCTAAGGGTCAGGCTGACCCAGTCACACTGATTGACTTGTCCCTTTTGTCTTAGGTTTATCCAAACATTTCTTTTTGCCAAGAACATGCTCTGAGAGGGGGTCAGAGTTTCCCTGACTTCATAATTTTTCAAGAAAACATTAGTTCAGACCTTTTGCCAAGACCATTCTGACTTTGGGGTCAAGAACATTAAGAAAGTTGAATTCCACCACAGGAGGTCCTTTCTGGCAGAACTACATGAAGATACTCTGTTATGCAACATGACATGTTTTCACCAGTTTTTGGGGGGTGGATCCTGTGCCTCACGGTCTTTAGAATAGATCATGACCATGTGTCTGAGTTGATGAGGTGTGACTTGTTCAGGCTCCAGGTCAGGTCGTTCTGATATGTGGTCTTATAGGAACTAAATATTAGCAACAGTCTTTACCTCCTGTGGTTTAACGCCCAGTTCAGTTTGGTGTGTCAGTTTTAGTCAAGAACAGATAATGTCATCATGTCAACGACTGGCAGCAAAGGCATCATCTGAAATAATATCACCATGCCCACCTGCAGAGCTGTAAGCGATGGCAAACACACCGATACCATGATGCTTGGTGCCGTCAAACAGTGTGGTTTGAGAAAATGCTTTAAAACTTACCAGACATCTCGGTGACTGACACGGAGATCATTTCAGTTTGCTAGGTGAGCTGGTAAAATAAGATAATTAGCTCATATGCAACACAGTGTCAAGCATTTTAGGTACAGTTGCAAACTCCCACCATACATTTGCCAAAAATATTAGAATTCCATAATTAAAAAAATCAATCCATTTGTATAGCACTTGGACAAGTGTGTTAAACAAACTCCACGTGAAAAGATGTGGGATGATATTGAATAGAATTGTAGTTTCATTGATGTACACTAAACTCATGTAAAAGCAGTTAATTATTAAATAAAAATATATATTTAATTTGAAATAGACTCAGAACTGCACATTTTCCCAGAATTATATATTCCATCTGCTTCAGAATCCCCCAGGATGAGCGGGTTGTTGAAAAGAGTGATATCCGGGATATCTAGTGTGCTGCCCCCCGATCCGCTCTGAAGAAAGTTGATGGATGGTAGATTGATGATTATTCCTTATTTTAGTTTAATCATATTTGACTTAATAAGCAAAGTAAATATCATTTGGTTGTTATTCCAGTAACTTAAATACACACACACACACACACACAAAGAGCAGCCTGATTTTGTTGGGATGCTCCCTTTTAAACATCAAACAGGAATGAGCACTACATGAAGATTTTTTGTCAGGATCTGCCAGTCAGATAAGAGACAGACTGTGACGAGAGATGGTGTCTTTGGGTCAGATGTTTATCAGGGAATCAAGCTCATGCAACCTGGGCACAGTCCTCTCCCAATGTACATCTATAACATGACAGATGAGAGTCTGACACTCTTCTTCTGGCCCAGAAGGAGGAGGAGTTGGGAAAAAAACTCAGGTTTGGTTTTACAAAGCCCGCTAGCAAGCAGTACGTTACTGACTCTGAGTTTAATTTACTTACTTACTGCGTTCTGTCCCGCATCTCAGGCGTAAAAAACTAATAGTTTCCACTTATCTCACCCTCTGGCCTTACAATGTCTTCTGCAAGTTTATGGCTCTCCCAAACGGGCTATGTTCTATTCACATGTCCTTTTACATTTTTGAATCAAGGAGATACTTGCCAGTCTGTGCATGATGATAGAGGCTGGGTTAAATAAATATCCGACTGAATGCCGTGGTGCATTTGGATTCAGCCGTTTCCGTGTTTGTTTGTAAAAACTTGTGGTGTTGTGACAACGCTACTTTGGAAAAAAAGCCACTTATACCTTATGCCACGAAGCAACCCCACATATCTACATCCAAATCTAAGCTAGCCCTTTGGAAGGTGTTAATCCACATATCAGTTTGTCTTCTCTTTTTGGTATGTATCAGGGACACATCATGGCTCGGGGTACATACAGCGACCTGCAGCGCTCAGGCCTTGACGTCGTGTCTCTGCTGACACTCGATGAGGAGCTTGATCAGCCTCGATCACCTGACCGGGACAAATTGTCATTACACAGCAGGAAGACCTGTCACTCACACTGTTCCTCCAGTAGCCTCCTGCCTCCAGAGAACAGCTACTCCGAGGAACTTCCTGTAGGCATATTTTCATTCTTACCTTCCTGTAAATAATTCAAGACCATGTACTATGATGAATTTATTGGATTTATCTGTTTTACAGTCCTGAAACTCTACTTCTAAACAGTAGTATGACCGTACAGACTTGACAGATGTTGCTGTGAAAGCGTTGCCTGACATGTGAAGATACTGATAATCAGTTTCATATTCTGTAGGTAGAACCGGTTCACACCATGGCAGAGGAGACTCGATGGGAAGGAAACGTTAGCAGCCACGTTTATCTCAAATACTTCACTGCAGGCTTTCACCTGCTGGTGCTGCTGGGTATAGTCCTGCTCAGTGTCGTAGCCGAGGTAAGCAACGGCTCATAGTCCTCAATGCCCACAGTAGTTGTTGTTTATTGACTCTATTTCTAACAATTTTCCTCCAAAATAAGAGGCAAACTGTTCTACTACTGCCTCCTGGTGTGAACAGTGTATCATTGTTTTATGTTGAAGTGCGTCTCAAGAGTTTATCTTCAGGTTAAGGTTCACAGCTCTAAAGAAAACTCTGTTATTACACATTTTTACGGATAAAAGTGAAACTAAAAACGTTACTTTTGTTAAAAAAGATTGTGCTACAATGCTAATTATTTTCATTTAAATGTTTACTTTTTAATATGGGACTAATATCAAGAAGAATTTAATCTTTTGGACCTTTTCTTGCTCTGTCGTTCACCTCCAACCCAATGATTTTCTCCATGTGTCCAGAGGCCTTGTTTGAAATTTAAAGTGTTCAATTGCAATCCATGGGATTTATAAAAAGCATACTAAAGGGTAGAATGTACGGTCCTCCACGCAATCTCTGACTTATACGTACCCACCCACTGGAGAAATGGGGAAATTCTGACTCAGGTGGCAGAAAGATAAAAGGTGTGAAGTTAGTACAATTATGTAAACTAAATCCAGATATGCACTTCTGTGTTTGCAAAAATGAATAAAGGCCAATTTTACGATGAATAATCACATGTTGATTGAAACCATTTCAAACAGTAAAGATTAGCCCTATCTGACACGGCAAAGTAACCCTAAGATGTATCTGTAATTGGCAAATAATGACTCACGATTCATTGAAATGTATTTTCGTAAATTGAAAGGTAAACTATAAACAAACTACATTTATACTGAGGCTATTTCCTATGTCTGTCGGGCAGAAATGAGCACATGGTTTCTTACCTTATATCATATTGTTTTGTGTAAAGCACTTTTATGCATTCAGTTGTTATTACTTTTATGATTAATATTACTTAATCAGATATTTGCATTAAAGCACTATATAGTCTGACACTTCCTTGTTGAAAGAAAAGGAGAGACATCCCTGGATAAGTTGTCAACTGGATGCACCTTTCAGCATCAACAGTGTTACTAATGCCATGGGCATCCCCTTCATGCCATCACAAATGGCTTATCAACCTTCCTCTCATAACAGCTTGGTTGTACCTTTTCCTCCTTTATTCTATAGGATGTAACATCCAGGTTTCCAACTATTATTCATTCATATATGGAATTGTCAGGCCTGAGGACACTTTTCAACTTTGAATCAGTCCAACTCAGATGAGCTTGATCCTAGTAAAGCTGTATTTTTTTTTTTTTTTTTATGGGATTATGTTAATATACGACTTGCACTTTAAAGAATTTACAAGTTACTTGCAATTGCAGGTTTAGAAAAATTCTTAATAAACTCTTGGACTATTCCCAAATTTTGCTTTAAAAAAAGCCAAAAAGCCGAGTCTTGCAAGGAGGACTCCATCATTCTCCTGACAGTCATGATACAGTCATTTTGCCGAAATTCAGAAGGAACATATATTTTACAAATATCAAAGAAGTTAATGAGGACAAAAACGATATATATATATACTTTGTTCAGATTTCAATCGTAAAAGATCGAGCAATTATCACATTCATTCTTTGTATTATTTTACAAAGAGCCTATAAGTTTCACGATGTTTGCCAATTGAATTTTGTTTTCTTTCATAGGTTGCGTATATTCTGCACGACTGGTGGCTGGTTTACTGGTGAGTGTCTCATCAATTCTTTTTTTCTCCATCTTAGAGCATATTTATTGATTTTATTTATCCTTGTAAAACACTTTGGTCAACTGAGATTGTTTTTAAATGTCCTGTATAAATAAACTTAATTTTACTTAAGGTAAATCAGGTAAACGTATCACTGTTTATAATTTTATTTCGGCCTATGCTGTCGTCCCCAGCAGCAAGGGTATTTCCCCAAAAAAGAATTCCCCAATCCCCTGCACAACAATCCCTCAGATTGAACTCCTCCAATTGAATTTGAATGTTAAGTTATGTCCTAAAAACTGTTTTGTTATTTTTCATATAATAACTCCCCCCGTGAGTAAAAATAAACAATTAAACTATGGTTACGTAAGGGACAGGTCTCCTCGAGTCAATTCATATCCACAGAATTTGGACTAAATCAGACCAACAGTTGAGAAATGATGAGTCCAATTGACTTTATTTATCACATTGATATACAGTAAATACACTTATGGGGACTAGTAAGAAGCATTTTTTTCTTTTCTATTGTGTCTCTTGCCCACTGCCAGGGCCAGAGAAGACGTTATAAACCGCAAAGCCTCTACTAACAGCAGTACACATGCGATCAACACCACTCACTCAGATCAGGAGATGGATATTTCATTCTACCTCGGCATTTATGCAGGTAATCCTTTTCCTCCTCCTCGTCATCACCACAAACATTCAGATCATCCACCATCATGTCAACGGATCAGATTGAACCAAAATAAAAGCTGTGACCTTGACGTTTGTGATCCTAGGATTGACAGCCGCTACCGTGGTGTTTGGCTTGGTCAGGAGTCTAGCGGTTTTTCACGGGTTGGTGAGATCATCTCAAAATTTGCACAACAGCATGTTCAGCACTGTCATCCGCACACCTGTTCGCTTCTTCGATGTCAACCCAGTAGGTGAGCCCTGGTTATAAAGCCACGGATACTGAAAGGTCCAGTTTAGACCTACTGCTACTAATAGTTCCTTTTTATTAACTTTGCTTTTTCTTACTCTGTAGGTAGAATTCTAAACAGGTTTTCCAAAGACATCAGCCAAATGGACTCAAAGTTACCCTTAACCTTTGTTGACTTCTATCAAGTAAGGAATTAATACAAGAAATGAAATGTAATCAACATTTCACTCTTATAGAATGTCTGAGTCAACAGATGCTGTTTTTGTTCTTTTAGTTATTTTTACAGAATCTTGGTGTGGTTGCGGTGGTAGCCTCGGTCATCCCTCTCCTCCTCATTCCTGCCGCCCCTCTCATCTTTGTCTTCTTGTATTTGCGCCGTTTCTACCTCTGTACATCAAGAGACATCAAACGTCTGGAGTCAACAAGTACACTCATCCACTCTTGCCTTAATTATAAGACGTTTGATGAAATCATTTTGGTCAAAATAAGCAACAGGTTCTTTAAATATAGAAGGAGAGTAAACTGATGAATGACTTGTTATGTTTGAACCCTGTCTTTGTCCTCGTTTCCTCAGCCCGGAGTCCAGTCTTCTCCCATCTGTCCTCATCGCTTCAGGGCCTGTGGACAATCCGAGCCCTCAGAGCTGAAGAGAGGTTAAAAAAAGCCTTTGACGCCCATCAGAATCTGCACTCAGGTTTTCCCTTATTGCTCAAATTACAAAAAAAAAATTCTGTCTAACCTTACACCAAACGCCATAACATTATCACCATTAATCAGCTTGTTCCAATGGCACCTGTAAGTTGGTGTGATATTGTTGCATATTGTTTTTACCAGGATTTTTTTAAGAAGGGTCAGTGGGCAGATTGCTGGTTAGGTACCTAAAAATAGTTTATTCAAACTAAACTCAAAATGAACTAATAACACACAAGCTCTTTCAAAAATGAAGCCGCACTCCAACAAAAACAGAAAACCAAGTAAAACTTAAAATACGCAACAATAAGTTTCAATCTTCACACTTTCCAAGAAAGTAATATATTTGAACAAGGCACTGTTTTCATCACGCAGCATACAACTCATCACAAACCGACGCTTTCTCGTCAGCAGCGTCAACTAGGACTTTAAACGCAAGACCCAAATAACCAATTGTCCTCTTCTGCAGCTGGTGACGAGGTGGGGAGTCATTACCTGCAGGGGCAGGTAAAAATTAAATATAGTTGATGCATTCAAGCAGTTAAAACGGGCAAGGTTAAGGAGCTTAAGATTGCCTTCTACCAGGGCCAAATCATGATGTTTTAACCACTGGCTCAGCGCATTTCTAAAACTACTGATCTTGCAAGGTGCTCCCAGTTCTAAAATGGTATAATCCACCTAGCAACTGTTAATCTAAGGAAGGACAACTGGCTAAGCGGTGTTGATCATGTGCACCCATGGCTCATTGAGGTGTCGGGTGAGCGAAGGTTAGCCTGTGTTGTCGATCCCACTGAAGAACTAATTGCTGAAAACTTGATACCGGTTTTGGTGGCAAAAGGGGGACAGCTACAATATTAGGAAGTTGGTTTTAATGATATGGTTATGTGTTTGGAATAATCGGTTTAACAGTCGCTTTCAAGGAGTTATTTGTGCTTAGACATCGACTATTTCTGAACAATAATTTTGTAAGAAAATCTCAAAATAAGCGTGTTGTTTGAATGAGGTTGTTTTGGATGAAGTAAATTTCTTATTCATTTTTTCAGAGGCGTGGTTTTTGTTCTTGATGACCTCCCGCTGGTTTGCATTTCGCCTCGACAGCATTTGTGCCATATTCATCACTTTGGCAGCATTTGGCTGCATCCTGCTCAGAGATGGTGAGGAATGGAGGAAGGCTGGTTGTCCATCATGCAACTTAGCTTGGCAAACCAGACTGTTTACTTTGCATCTTTTCTGACTTCTGTCATCAGGGATTGATTGTCCCTCCATAATCTCCTCTCAATAAGGAGTCATTTCTGCCTGTAGACACCATTTCCCTCATCCCCTCTCCTGATTGTTGTGATCATAAAACCCCTTTGATTAGTTTAGATACATTTTATGAAAATAATCATCAATCTCTTTATGCAGATGACACCTCATTCTATGTCATAAAAACATTTCAGAATTGCAGTTATGCTCAATTAAAATTAAGAAAACTTTTAATTTTCATGTTTAATACTTGAGTCTGGAGTTTTATTTTTCTAATGGAATGTGTCATTTTTTTATTTTAAGATGTCCATCATCCCTCAGGCAAACAATAGTTGATGTCTGCTAATGACTTAACCTTCTTGTGCTTTTTTTTTAATTGAAGACAAAAAGCGTTAATTCATTATTTAGGTGAATGTGGCAATGCTGTGAAAGTTCTTATACATCTTTCAGAGTCTCCCTACATGTTTTTTTTTTTTCAAATGATTCTTTAAAGAGCTTCGATAACCCAATCATTAAGAAAATGGATTTGTGAAAAAACCAAAGCGTCATGGTCCTGAATCCTCCAGGGTTGACTGTCACCTCATGATGAATATGAAAATACTGTCTGTAACTCAATGTTTTAACTTATTATGATTATAGTAAGAAAGGTTATGTCTCCAAACTTTATTGCGAAATCATTTCCATAGCTGATGGAAGAGGCTGAGCTCTACATGTCTAACTAAGTTCTGTGTAGGAAAATGTCCTGAAGCAGCAGGTAATTTTTATTGCATGTATTTGGGTTTCTCAGGGCTTGAAGCTGGTGAGGTGGGCCTGGTGTTGACCTACACTGTAACACTAGTCGGAAACTTCCAGTGGACGATGAGACAAAGTGCTGAGGTGGAGAACATGGTGAGGGCTGAGTCACTTCTTAACACAAGGTTCACTTGAATGGCTGAAAAGACTGAAGCTGTAAAGAATGTGGAAATCTGATCAATTTGTTTCCTCAGATGACGTCAGTGGAGAGAGTGGTGGAGTACACAGAGTTGAAAAGTGAAGCCCACTGGGAATCCAAGAAGCGTCCCCCTCCTGGTTGGCCCAGCAGGGGCCTGGTGACCTTTGAGCAGGTTAACTTCTCCTACAGCGATGATGGACCGCTGGTTCTCAAAGACTTCAGCGCCACCTTTCTACCCAGCGAGAAGGTGAGACATGTTAGTGTGGATGCACCAGATACAGCTTCCTGGATACGGACGAGAATAAAGCAGAGTCTCTTTCCTGTGTGTCAGGTCGGTATTGTGGGTAGAACGGGAGCAGGGAAAAGCTCTCTGATTTCAGCGCTCTTCCGCCTGGCAGAGCCTCATGGGAAGATCTACATTGATGGAGTTCTGATCTCTGAGATCGGCCTCCATGACTTGCGCCAGAAGATGTCCATCATACCTCAGGTAAACAGAAAATATCCCAACAGGACTCTTCCAGGTTGTGTTCAATGTATAACCATGTTCGTGTACTGTCTCTGCTTTGACAGGACCCGGTGCTGTTTACTGATACAGTGAGGATAAACTTGGATCCTTTCAACCAACACTCTGATGAAGACTTGTGGATGGCTTTGGAGGAGGCTAGTATCTAATCAGCACACACTTAAATGCAGATACACTGCAGGTTTCCCCTGACCTTGCTTCCATGTTCCCTACAGGTGCAGCTGAAGTCTGTGGTGGAGGAGCTGCCTATTAAGTTGGAGACGGTTCTGGCCGAGTCGGGCTCTAACTTCAGCGTGGGCCAGAGACAGCTGGTTTGTTTGGCCAGAGCCATTCTGAGGAAGAACCGCATCCTCATCATCGATGAGGCCACAGCCAATGTGGACCCCAGGTACTGCTGACGTCAAACAATGATACAGATCCATCTCAGCTCACGTTGTCAAATTTTTTTTTAATTTTTTTTTTTAACAATGTCATGATGTTAACTCTGCAGGACAGATGAAATGATCCAACAAACCATACGGGAAAAGTTCAGAGAATGCACCGTGCTGACCATCGCTCATCGCCTCAATACCATTATAGACATGGACAGAATACTGGTGAGTAAATTTTACAGCCCTGATTTTGTGTGACAAACACACGAGTGAGTCAGTATTAAAATGTTCTATGATCCTGTTGGATGTAAGTGATCATGTTGTACTGTATATGTGTATAAACCGAGAGGTATCATAGTGTTCCGTCTTTCATTTCTCCTTACGTATAGTTCAGAAAAACCGTTTCTAACAAAGGAACAGAGGAGGCTCCAACTGAGCATGTGCAAGGGAGGTTGCCAGGAATAATTGGGACTCACCCCTAAATGAGAAGCCCGGGAGACTTTAAGAACATACACTACTCAAAAAAATTAAGGGAATGCTTCATCATCATAGTATGACACCAAGCCAGTTAAACCTCAGGGATATCAATCTGTCCATTTAGGAAGCACAAGTGATTGTGAGTGAGTTTCTCCTGTTTTGGTGCAAATGAAAGTGACAACGGGTGCAATGGAGATCCCAGAGCATCACGGCCCCCAAAAATGGAATGGTTCTGCAGGTGGTGGCCACAATCCATTTCTCTCTCATCTTTCCTTACTGACTCTTCTCTAGTTTTGTGTTCTGCTGTTGTCTTTGTCACTACTTGTGACATGTGGCAGTACCTGTAGCTGGACAGGTTCGTAGAAGGACAACAACAACCCAGGAGCTAGACCGGTATCTGCTCCTCAGTGTGAGGAGGAACAGGAGGAGCAATGACGATCCCTACACAATGACCCCCCGTGGGCTACTGGTGTGATGTTCCTGACAAAACTGTCAGCAACAGACTGCATGAGGGCCTGACGTCCTCTACTGGGACCTGTGATCACAGCCCAGCACCGTGGAGCTCAATTGGTGTTCATCAGAGGAGAGCAAAATTGGCAGTTTCTCGTTTGGTACCCCGTTTTCTTCACAGATGAGAGCAGGTTGAAACTGAGGTCATGTGGCATGCGTGACAGAGTCTGGAGACGCTGATGATAATGTAATGCTCCTGCATCATCATCCAGCAGGACCGGTTTGGTGGTGGGTCACTGGTCCGGGAAGACAGAACCTTGGATGATCTCAGAGACCTCCACGGACTAGCAAACGATAGCCCATTTGCTAACCAGGATGAAACTCAGGCCCACTATCAGACCTCACGTGGTCCAATGGACACTAGTTTCATCCTGGTCCAGGACAATGCCCAGCCTCATGTGGTCAGAGTGTGTAAGCAGTTCCTGGAGGATGAATGTATTGATGCCATCGACTGTTCCTCGTGTTCCCCAAAACTTTGCACTTGTTATTGTGGTCCATGCTGAACTGAATGCTAAGGTAAACCTAAGTATGTTTGTGGGGATGGTTATCTGTATCTTTCTGTTAGGTGCTGGACAATGGAAGCATTCAGGAATTAGACCGCCCCTTCCCACTTCTTCAAAACAAAGAGGGTGTTTTCTACAAGATGGTGCAAAAGATGGGCCCGGCAGAAGCAGCAGTCCTGCTGGAGGCAGCAAGACAGGTGATGTCTGAGAAACAGTCCTGTTTTTTTAAAATATATATTTGGATTTCAATTCCATGTATCTGAATAAGCTTTTCTCTTTCCAGGTAGCACAGTGATCTACAAAAAGACTGAGGCAAGCAGGGTGGGAATTTTTAAGATTGATATAACAAGATGTAAGACGTACATCTCAGGATGAACGGAAACTTCATCCATGCACTCTAGAAAAACTGCGCACTTTTATAACTTATTCAAGGAGAGGTTGCTGTAAATATAATAGAATTTAAACATTTAATTTTCAGCTGATAAGTAGGAAGCTTGAATTTTCCAATGTAATTTTAGTAGATGTTAATTTTTAAATGAGGGGATGGACTGTTATTATGTCTCTGTCCTGGAACTCCAACTGTTCAGGCTCCCTGAGGAGCTTTCCTTCAATTGTTTACAGGATGTCAGTTTTTTTTACATTTAATTCTCGCAAATATTATTTTATCACTCTTGACTTGCTGATTATGATGTTGGTTTATAAGCTTTTAGCCTGTTGCTGGGCCAAGTAGGAAAACTTTCACCAAAGTTAAAACGTTTTTTTTAAATTTCTGTGTAAATAAATTGTATCTTTTAGTTCATGAAACCTGAATAAACTCCATTCTGTGAAACAGAATACTTTTATCTTTGTCCGTTTGTCTACACTCACACTATATGACCTCATCATGTGAAGTATTAAAGTAAATACTGGAAGAGAACACAAAATGTGTGACTTTGTTTTCTCTTCATCATTGCACTATATTCTAGTCTGCTGCTCCCTATTGTGTTTATTCACTCAGTGTCACACTGTAAGAAGGGTCTAGTTTTACCTGTTACTTATTTTCTTGCCCTGTCTTCTGCATCTTCCTCTGTCACACTGACCAACCTCCTCTTCAGTCTTGCTCTTTCTGCTGCCTGGCAGCTCCATCTCCAGCATCCTCCTACCAATAGAGCTACCATATCTCCTTTTCCCGTGTCCATACATCTCAATCCGGCCTCTGTCTCCCAGAGATTTGACTTGGGCTGTCCTGCTGAGGTGTGTATTTCGTATCCTGGCCATCATTACTCCCAGAGAAAATCCTTACATTTTATACTCTGCTGTTTCTAGGCTGCTCTCACTACCTTTTTGTAAGCCTTTCCCTTCACTCTTGCGGATACTCTTGTCACAGATAACTATTGACACCCTTGCCTGCACTCACTTTTCCACACTCTGCTCTGACCAGAAGACCCCAAGTACTTTTAACTCCAGCCCCTTCTTCACAGTTCTTCCTGTCTCCCTTTTTCAGTCACACATTTTCCTAACTCTAGTGACCTTCATTTCTCCTCTCCATAAAATTGGGGCCAGAGCATTAATATGGCAAGGACCCCATTGAATCTTTTTTTTAAATTATACTTTCCTCAATTAATTCCTTTTCGCCGGTTTTCCCCGAGCCAAGAAAACCTATGCATAATGGCTCTATGAAATATTCAGTATAATCTATCCTCTATTAATCAGTCGTACACAGTACAACATAGTGACATTATTTCTCTGCCTTCAACCCATCCCTGAGGGAGTATTGGGCAGAACCTTTAAAGCACCTGGGGAGCATTTTAGGCTCAAGGACCCTACAGAAGGTGGGCTTGAACGTTCTCTCCCTACAAAACACAATTTCATCCACAAACAGACTCCATGGAGATTACTGCATCTGTCCATCAGCACAGCAAACAAGGAGCGCAGGGCAGATCCTCACCTGAGGTTTTTCATGCAATATCACAATTCTTCTCAACGCACAGTCTAATGCTTTGACACTTGAGTTATTGATTTGAATTTCTTTTAATGACTTTAGTGTCCCCATTAATAATATAATTTATAGCACATGTAATATTTTGGGCCAAAGAAGAAAGGGTCACATTTGTAGATGTTTATACAGAATTTAACATAGTAGAAATACAACTTGAATATAATCATGACCCATTTAAAAAATTAAATAAAACAATTTAAACATCAAAGGTTAGTCGGGCCATCTGCATGACAGTTTGTCACCTTTACAGATGGAACTTTAACAGGGTAAAATCACGGAAAAATAACAGCTCAATGTAGAAATGGATGATGTTTGGTCATCATTAGTCCTGTGCAACAACGCTACTTATACAGTACAGAGACAAAGGCAACTTGGTAATAGAGTCATTAGATAAATTAACGCATGTACAAACTGCTTTAAACTTAAAACAAGGCACTTAGGTGGTTTTAAGGAATATGCGGCAATTTGAAAGCAAGGGTTCACAGAGGCATCTGAACTAAGCAGCAGTTTGCTTAAGATTGAATAAAATATAGCAGCAAACAGGTCTGTAGAGACAGTGGAGTCATGGTGTCCTGACAGAGAATGACATCACAGTGCCTCTGTATGTGCGTTTTAAGTTGGGTGACCCTGCATGCATGTGGGCCCTCTATTCTCACATCTGTCTAATGTTAAAGCCCTGAGAAAGCTTAAAAAGTATATTTAAACGTTTGTGAAAGTATTTGAGCGGAGTCATCACGAAGCATTAAAACAATATTGACTCAGTTTCAGAGCAAAAACAAATTAAGCATTTGTTTTGGTGTCCGTCAGATTCTGGTTCAGTAGAAGCAGTGAATGTTTAACCTTTAGCATATGATAAATATGAGTCAAAGAAAATAGTGATTTATAACTACAGTTATCACAGACGTAATTTCCGAGCTCTTTCAGCCTGAAGGACTTGACAGCATCGTGGGAGAGTTTCAACAGCCATGTTGAACTTGTTGCTTCTGTGGGTCCTCACCAGGCCCTTCACCTGAGGCTGGAGGGGCAGCACAAGAGCCCGAGGAGCCCCAGGGACCCAAGTCTCGCAGCAAATGAATTATTTGGAACCTCTCTGGGCTCACAGAGCCGTCTCAAATATAACCAAGTTGCCGTCAGTTTCTGAGGGTCCGTTTGAAATGTTGGGATGGTCTCTGCTGTCGTACGCCTGGAAAGTTGTTTGCTTAGTCAGATTCTCTTGAAAATAAAAAGCTGTTCATGTTTTATTTAAGTGTTTAGGAGGGTGAAGCTCACCTGTTTTGCTGCCTCCAGTAGAACTGCTGCTTCCTGCTTCCCAGTCTGCTGCACCATTTTATAAAATATACCGTCTGGATCTTGGAGCAGGGCATAAGGCTGATCGTACGCATCAATTTTACCTGCATCAAGAACCTGCAGACAAAAATACTCTTATTGTATTTACAAACTGGGGGTTGGCGGCAACATGTATCGGTAAAAATCTGTACATTTGTCTAAAACTTATTTCTGTAAATTTAAATGATGAATCATGTTTCAGGCTGATTGTATAGATTCACAGCATTGAATGGTGGGCTGAGCAAACAGCAACATAGAGCAGAGCAAAATAAGAAATTCCACTTGTCTCCATTATATTCCGTTGGAGGTCATGGTAATCAAAGTTCACATCAGTATTTGTATAGTTCAAGTGCATTCTTTTTGAAGGCAAAGGAGACAGTGTCGTCTCAGCCGCTTAAGAGGGAGAAAAATATGATTTTTCTAATCATAAACTTTTGCTATGCGTGCACTGATGTGGTTCCATGATCAGTATCAGAGATCAGGTTAGGTTAAAAATGAAAGACCTGCCAGAGCATGTGCTCACCATTAAAACTCAAGCATCCAGAAAATCGCCTCTAGACAAAACCACATGTTTAGAGCGTGTACGGACAATGACTGTACGAAATAGCCACCGGACTGTTTTCATATTAACAGTCTGAAGCAACTCAATTCACATTTTTTTATTTTGTGTGAACCCATATCAATTGTGTTCCTCTCTAAATACAGGCTGTGGCTGAGAGCTGCTGGCCAGTGCTAGGAATGCACTGAGAAGAGTGATGACAACAATTTAGACAGCCATTCACTATCTTGTCATGAACTTAAGTGTCCTCAGCAAAATGTAACCAATACATTTGATTAGAGTTGTCTCATATATGGTGATTTGGTGTTTTAAGCGGCTTGAAATAGAAGTGTCTCATGAAAAAGTAAATCAAAATATGCCATTTCTGAGGACGTATACATTTGAGCTTAACACAGTTAACTGTAATTATGAGTTTGAACTGGGATTGGAATTAAACAAAGAGGTTTTCGTGATGTGAACCCAGCCAAAATGTCCAGGTTTTGCTGAAATTTCTTTTCACCTAGAAGATCTTTCTAGCGGCTGTTTTTATAAATTGTATTGCTTTACTAACAACTTACAAAATAAAACCTGATAGTGGACAGGATCCAGTATGTGTAACAACAGCCTAGTTTGCTAGTGGGGCCAGGACTCACCAGTATCCTGTCGCTGTCTATGATGGTGTTGAGGCGATGAGCGATGGTCAGAACTGTGCATTCTCTGAACTTTTGGCGTATGGTTTTCTGGATCAGTTCGTCTGTCCTGCAAAGACACAACAAATACATTGGAGATGTTTTAGTGCATCTTACTGTACCAAAATGAGCATTTCTAAAACTTTTGGTAGAACAATATTTCCATTTTCTTGCAGTGATCATCTGAACACGACGCTAAAACAACAAAAATTGTATAAACTTCTTTAAAAGTAATTCCTTAAATGTTGTGCAAAACTGGAAACTCCTTCGGTCTGACAGAAATGTTCACCCAGTCATTAAGTATTTGATCACATAGATCGTCATTACTCATTATTTTAGGTTTTCTTTGAATCTTGTTTTCCCATCTAACAGTTATGTCCTAGATTAATATGCATTGCTCTGACTGTGAGCTGAGTTGTGTCAGCAGTACCTGGGGTCCACATTGGCTGTCGCCTCATCGATGATGAGGATGCGGTTTCTCCTCAGGATGGCTCTGGCAAGACAAACTAGTTGTCTCTGGCCCACGCTGAAGTTGGAGCCCGACTCAGCCAGAACCGTCTCCAACTTACCAGGCAGCTCCTCCACCACAGACTTCAGCTGCACCTACAGGGGACATTAAGATCTGACTATTCTGTAAGAGCTCTCTCTGATTATTTAAATGAGATGTGGACCTGAGAGCGGTCTCTGCTACTGCCCCTTAGTAGGACCATGGTATATCCGACAACTACACAGAGAAACCAGACTGTGAAATTATGTTAGGAGAGATAGAACTTTGTTGTAGATTTGGACTGTGATTTGTCAAAGCCATTGAAATCTCTAATAGTAGATTTTACTCCCATCGCCAACACTTTATAAGCTGTATCCACACTCCCTTACACAGAGATACCAGATTTCTCTTATAACATGGATGGGGAGGTTTTTAGTTTTCGTATTTTGTGTCATTACATTTTATAGACAATTTAAATCCTGTGTCTCCTAGTTTTACTGGTGAGTGCTTCCTCTGTGTCTCATTAACCTCTTGTAGGGCGTTCCAAAGTTCCTCATCCGTGTGTTGGTTGAAAGGGTCCATGTTCCTCCTCATGGTGTCTGAAAATAGCACTGGGTCCTAGAAAAAAGGAAGGGGGATAACTTGTTAACCTGCCACAAAAAATTCTGGGAAACTCATGACTAACAGTCGAGCCGAGATGAGGGGATGTCTGTTCCCACATTCAATTGTATATAAAATGTATATAAATATGTATATAAAATGTATATAGTTGTTGTTGCTGACACACAGTTTGTTCATCCTATACAATAACTCTTTCTATTTTCTGCCCTGGACAAAGATTTTTTTCTGCGTGAAATCATTCATGGGACATTCTGCTATGGAATTAAGCAAATGGCAACAAGTGCCCATTTGTGTGAACAGATGAAAATACCACAGTTCGAGTCCGTAATCTCCAAATCCATTTTGTAGAACTTAACCGGGCTTTCAAAAATCGTAAAATGAGCTTATCTCTTATGATAGCTGGTGTATCTGTTTACCTGGGGAATAATTGACATCTTCTGGCGCAGGTCATGGAGGCCGATCTCAGAGGTCAAAATACCATCAATATAGATCTTTCCCTGCGGCTCTGCCAGGCGGAAGATAGCTGAGACCAGAGAACTTTTCCCAGCACCGGTTCTGCCCACAATACCGATCTGACATATGGTCAAGGACAGATTTATCAGCTTCAGTTTAACGTCATGTGAAATAATATTCTTTACTCTGAAGATACAAAAGTGTCGGACCTTCTCTTTGGGTCGGAACATCGCTTTTAAGTTATGCAGCACCATTGGGCCGTCCTCGCTGTAGGAGAAGCTGACGCCGTCAAAGGTTACCAGGCCTTTGGTGGGCCAATCAGGGGAAGGACGTTTCTGGGTTTCCCATGGTGCCTCACGCTCCAGTTCAGTGTACTCCACCACCCTCTCCACTGATGTCATCTAGTTAGAGAAGAGATGCAGTAAGAACAAAAAACATTATTACTGGTGTTCATTTCATGGCATCAGAACATTATTTTTGCCATTTTATATACAGTATTTTTCCATTAAGATATATTTTTACTTCTCACCATGTCTGCCTGAAAACAATTGCAGTGTTGAACATAAGGACAGAGGTCTCAAACTTTCTTTTAACGATCTTTAAATTATTCCTTCAGTGGAACCCCCCATGATCAGGATAAACCCCTTTAAGTAGGGTCAAAAGTGCTTTCTTAAGATAAACAATGCAGTGCTGTGACATCACTGTCTGATATGTTTAATAACAAAGTCGTTATGGAAAAATGCTTTCATTTTAGTAGGAATTGACCTGAATATATTACTAGATTTTATTGGCGCTGTCATTTTTTTCTTTAAATCTTTCCCATGGATATATGATTAGATGATTTTCATCCAATATCTAAACTTCCTGCTGATAGTGAAGAATGATGCTGTTTTAGTTTATGGCAGTTAACAATGGCATTTAAAATAGGAAAACTGAATATAAAATCTGGTTTGCAGTGATTAAACTATTATTTCACAGTCTATGCATGACTTGTGACCGTTTGAGAAATGTGTAACAGCTCATGTTTCCTCCAAATTTGAATAACAATCATCAAGTCATTACATTTGTGCTGCGAAATAAAAATTAATAACTCACCATGTTCTCCATCTCTGCACTCTGCCGAACCCCCCACTGAAACATGCCCATCAGTGTGACGGCGTAGGACAGAGCCAAACCAACGGAACCAGCATCCAGCTCTAGTGGACAAAGACACAAGATAAGACACTGGCTTCATCTTTTATATAATAACTTATTAACTAAATCTAATATTCCACTTAACCCTATAGAATATTGTTGATTTTGTCAAAGATCGGAACAACTCTACTGTCAAAGGATTTAAAATCTTTCTCACCGTTTCTGAGCAGCAGGCAGCCAAAAGTAGTGACGATAATAAAGATGGAGCAGATGAAGTCAAGTCGGAGTGCAAACCAACGAGAGGTGGTCAGGAACAGGAACCAGGCCTCTGCTCAGAACAAGAAAAAATGTTTGTTCATCAATTGGAAGCCTCTGTGAATCGAGTAAATGAAATATATACGAGTCTAATGCTCCTGAGCCTGACCTGAATGCAGGTCTTGATGGGCATCGAAGGCTTTCTGGAACCTCTCCTCTGCTCCAAATGCTCGGATGGTCCACAGACCCTGAAGAGACGAGGACAGGTGGGAAAAGACAGGACTCCGAGCTGCAGCAGGATGACAAAGAGGGGTGCATAATGTGCCTGTATGGATACTCCAGAGCCTTTATACAAACAATCTTAGATGCTCACTGGTGGACTCCAGGCGTTTGATGTCTCTGGAAGTACGCAGAAAGTATCGGCGCAGGTAAAGGAAAAATAGAAGAAGGGGGACCACAGGGAGCAGGATCCAGGGAATCACAGACACCGACACAGCGATCACACCAAGAATCTGTAGGAACACCTGCTCAGATAGGACAAACAGAAGTGCTCAGATCTAAAATGTTACCACGGTTTGAAGCTAGATAATTATTTTACCCTTGAAACCCAACAGGTAAGTAACATGAGTATGAGTGAGTGACTACTGTAAACATCACACCACTGACTGCTGTACAGAGTCATCTTAATAATACAAAAAAGCGTTCAATTGCTGACATCTTTTTTTTAACAATAATAGTCCTTGAATGGGACACTCACCCTGCTTCGCACTAGAAAATTCTCTTGACTTTTTTTTTTTCCCATCGCTATATCATTCATCGCTCATTGATTAGTGTCAAGATCTGCTTCTTTGGTTTCTTTTTGTTGCCATGATGTTATTTATTGCTTTATTGGAATTACTTATAAATGTCTGAAATTCTTAATTGGAAAGAATTTCTAAATTAACAGAGTTGTATTGGGCTTGTTGGAAGTGGTTCTCCACATGTCTTTAGTACCTTATCTACATAAAGGACACCAGGACATCTTGATTTGAATTTATGGAACTTTCTTCTGTGTTCCTCGATTATTTACATTTTTCTTTCCTTTCTGAGGCATGTTCTTAATAATATAACAGAGGTCATTGTCAGAAATCTAAATTTCTGAGATTTATTGTCATAAACAAGTTATTATATATCTACTTTTTGCACTTTCATTAGGTCTCATCTACAAAATATGTCACAGATTAACGTACGGTTTGAGGTTACAGAGCATTGAAATAGAATAGAGACCGGAAGCCAACAACCTGTATTGGTTCTGCGGTGAGCATACGTCATTTCCCGTCGACTGCACTCGATAAGCTGTTGCACACTCTGCTGCGTCGATAGATTTAGTCGTCACAAATTAGAGGCTAAATTATTTAAAAGTTCACTTTTATAGAGAGTAATTTAACTGAAGCACTCATCTACCCACTCATATTCACACATTTATGCTAAATCGGCGCTTTGTTTTTGAAACTCCTAGCTGTTAGCCGCTACATCTCTAAGTAGGATATGGCTTCCCTCTCTCTTCCTCTGTGTATCAGATGTATGCATATTAGCATATTTAGCTATTCCCCTGCCTCCTTTAACGCTAATGATAAGTGTAATAAATGTTACCCCACTATCCTCTGTAGCCGGTGCGGACCGACCTTAGCTCCCCCTAGCCGCTCCCTAGCAGCCGGGAAAACAGGGCGCCTAGGTGACTGTGCGGAGAAGGCATAGCTTGAAACACCAGCCCACCACCAACCTATTCAAGTTTCGAACAGATTTCCCTCACTCAGCAACACACCTGCTGATAATCCAACTCTGGTCATTGGCAGTTCTATTTTACGGAAGGTGACGTCAGCGACATCAGCGACCATAGTCAAATGATTTCCAGGGGCCAGCGTGGAATATTTAAAACTGCTGGCTAAAGAATAGCGTAAATATAGTAATTCATGTTGGCGGTAATGACAGCCAATTACGCCAATCGGAGGTCACAAAAATTAGTGTTCAATCGGTGTGTGCTTTTGCTAGAACTACGTTGGACTCCGTAGTTTTCTCTGGACCCCTCCCCAATCTGACCAGACATGTCATCGTCTGGGAAAGCCTGGTCTACTTAGGAGAGACGGTATCCATCCCGCTTTGAATGGAGCTGCGCTCTTATCTAGGAATCTAACGGAGATTATTGGACGAGAGCAAACGTGACGTCACAGGGTTGAGACCAGGAAGCAGAGTCGCCGTCTCAGACGCCTCTCTGCGCCTCCTTTAGAGTCACCCAGCCCAAAACCCAGAGACCGTGTCTGACCCCCGACCACATTCATTATTCAACTTAGATTACAAAATGATTTTACACGAAAACCTAAAAAAAATTTAAACATCCAAGAATGTAGTTAAAAATTAATATATAATAAATTGAGGACTCCTGAATATAAGATCTCTTACATTTTAACTTTCTAAACAGTTTTAGTAAATTATCTTATTCTAGATCATCATATTGACTTATTCTGTCTGCCGGAGACCTGGCTGTGTGAGGCTGGTTACGTTAGTTTAAATTAATCTAGCCCGCTACTCATATTAATACTCATATACCTAGAAGCACAGGCTGAGGAGGTGGAGTTGCAGCCATATTTAACTCCAGTGTACCATTAAATCCTTAAACCCAAACCTGACTAACTTATTTGAAAGCCTTACTCAGTGATACAAATCCAACCTGGAAGCATCAACCGGCATTCTTATTTGTCATAGTGTATCGGGCTCCTGGCCCATACTCAGAATTTCTAAATGAGTTCTCTGATTTTCTATCAAACCTAGTCCTTAAGACAGATAAAATAATTATATTAAGTGACTTTAACATTCACATAGATGAATACAGAGATAGTCTCGGTGTCGTGTTTAACTTATTAGACTGTTGGTTTCAGTCAGTGTGTTAATGAGCCCACTCAATGTTTTAATCACACCTTGGATTTAGTCCTGACTTACGGCATTGATATTGAAAAACTAGTAGTTCATCCACAGAATCCTCTGCTATCCGACCACTGTTTGATAACCTTTGAATTTGCAATGCCAAATCACTCGCCAATTGAAAAATCTTTTCACGCTAGAAATATATCTGAAAAGGCTGTAATAAAATTTAAAGAATCTATTCCATCAGCCCTGAGTTCAGATGCATGTCTCAACTTAAAAGAATCTGACTCTAACGTTAGTCCTGGGCAAATTGATTGTTTCGTCGATAGGGCTCCAAACTCAGAGATTAACTCTAGACACTATCGCCCCCCTAAAAAAGAAGAGTGTTAAACAGAGGAGAGCAGCTCCATGGTTTAACAACCTGACTCGAAACCTCAAACAAACTACACAAACTAGAAAGAAAATGGCGACACACTCAACTTGTTGAGTCCCGATTAGCCTGGCAAGATAGGATTAAAAAAATATAAGAGAGCCATCCGCAGCGCCAGAACGGCATATTTCTCTACACTGAGAGGACAATAAAAACCACCCCCGGTTTTTGTTCAGCACTGTAGCCAGGCTGACTGACAGAGTTCTATGGAGCCCCGTATTCCCACAACCCTTAGTAGCGATGACTTCATGAGGTTCTTTAATGACAAAATTATAAGTATTAGGGACAAGATCCATAACCTCTGGCCTTCAATTGGCTCAAGTTTACACCCCAGGACTATGTGCTTGGAAACAACAGATAGACCTAGAGCAGATCTAGACCGCTTTATTCCTATTGATCTGAAACAATTAACTTCCCTTCTTTCCTTATCCAAAACAACAACCTGTCTCCTAGACCCAATCCCAACTAGTCTACTTAAAGAAAGTTTACCCTTAGTCAACAACTCTCTATTAGAAATCATCAATCTGTCTTTAAATTCAGGCTGCGTACCAAAGTCCTTTAAAATAACCATAATCAAACCGCTGCTTAAAAAGCTGACACTTGATGCTGAATCTTTAGCAAATTACAGACTGATATCTAACCTTCCCTTCCTCTCTAAAATCTTAGAGAAAGTGGTGGCCAAGCAATTGTTTGATTTTCTGCGTAAGAATAGTTTATTTGAGGATTTCCAATCAGGTTTTAGTGTTCACCATAGTACAGAAACAGCACTAGTTAACGTTACAAATGACCTTTTAGTGGCATCTGATGAGGGACTGGCCTCTGTTCTGGTCTTGTTGGATCTTAGTGCTTCATTTGATACTATTGACCACCAAATTCTAATACAAAGACTTGAAAAACTAATTGGCATCAAAGACACTGCATTAAATTGGTTTAAGTCATATTTATGTGGCAGATCTCAGTATGTATCTGTTAACAATGAATCCTCCATGCTTAGCAAAGTTACCCACGGAGTTCCCCAGGGATCTGTACTTTGGCCAATATTACTCACATTATATTTGCTCCCTTTAGGCAACATAACCAGGAAACACTCCATAAACGTTCACTGTAATGCTGAAGACACACAATTGTACTTATCAAAGAAACCAGGTGAATCTAATCACTTATACAACTTAGAAGCGTGTCTCAAAGAGATTAACACTTGGATGACCTGCAATGACCTGTTATTGTGCTTGGACCCAAACACCTTAGAAACAATTTATCTGAGGATACATCTACCCTGGATGGTATGACCTTGGCCTCCAGCACCCCTGTGAGGAACCTGAGAGTTATCTTTGATCATGATATGACCTTTGACACCCACATAAAACAGAATTCTAGGACTGCCTTTTTTCATCTGCCTAATATTTCTAAAATACGACACATTCTGTCGCAAAAAGATGCAGAAAAGTTAGTTCATGCATTTGTTACTTCCAGGCTGGATTACTGTAATGCCCTACTAGCAGGTAGTCCCAATAAGTCTCTGAAGCCCCTCCTGCTGATCCAGAACGCTGCTGCACGGGTGCTGACCAGAACCAGGTTAAGAGAACATATCTCTCCTGTATCAGAACTCTGCACTCCCAGCATGCAGGGTTACTTGTAGTACCTAGAGTCTCCAGAAGTAGAATGGGAGCCAGAGCTTTCAGCTATCAGGCTCCTCTCCTGTGGAACCATCTCCCAGTCTTGATTCGGGGGGCAGAAACCTTCTCTACATTTAAAAGTAGGCTTAAAACCTTCCTTTATGATAAAGTTTATCATAAAGGTGGGCACAAGCTAGCTCTTAACTATGCTGCAATAGGTTTAGACTGCTAGGGGATCTCCCATGATGCACTGAGCTTTTCTCTCTTCCTCGCTCACTGTTCCTATTTATAAATCCCTCTCACTTTAATACATGTTAATGGATTAAATGCATGTTACTAACTTGAATTCTTCCCTGGAGTCTTTGTTTTTCTCACCCTGTGAGGTCATTTGGTTGGTGATTGCATCTGCTGCTGTGGACCTGCTCAATGTCCACTGATCTCAAGATGCTCTTGATGATGATTATTGTTGTTATTATTATTATTATTGTATATCCCCATAAGATATCGCTATATGTACATTAATATTAATGTTATCATCAACCTGGGATCCCTGCTGCTGCCGCAGCCCGACCATGAAGCGGTTGGAGAAAGTGGATTATAGCCGATTCCTTTGCCGTTTTCCCCCCGTCTGTATCTCTCCTCACCTGTGTCTCTCTTTCTCGCTCTCACTTTCTCTCTGTCTCTTTTCTTCGAACCCGAGCGGCAATGGCAGAAGGCCGTCCACCCCGAGTCTTGGATCTGCCCGTTAAAGTGCAGTTTTTTCTCGCCATTGTCGCCAAGTGCTTGCTCAAGCAGGAATTTGTTGGGTCCTGTAGATAATTATATAAAGAGTTTGGTCTAGACCTGCTCTTTTCTGGAAAGCACCGTGAGACAACTGTTGTTGTGAATTGGCGCTATATAAATAAAGATTGATTGATTGATGTAGTCTTGCTTAACTTAACCTTGCAGTAACACCCTAGACAAGAGCCTCTCCAGCGTCTCTGGCTTCAGTGCTGAAATTATTTTTTCACCTGGATGAAGTCCACAAAAGTCCATGGCAAGTTAGAATCCAGCTGGCCAACGTCTTTTGAAAACCTGTTGAGAATTCTTCCTGAGGTGGAACAAAATGAAATAAAGGCATTTATATATTGTGGAAATAATTACTTAAGTCAGCATTACATTTGCCTTTCTAACAATGTATACTCAACATAATCTAATAATGCTTAAAATATTGTTTGATTACCGTCATTCAGGGAGCAGTCAGTTTAAAGGTCAACAAAATTACAAATTTGACTTGAGACATTACAAACCACGATTTTCAATTCCAATTGTCTGCTCAAATTAGATTTAGTTATCGTGACAGCTCAAATGGTCCTATAATAAGGCAAAAAAGTTTATTTTAGCATTTCAGCCTGGTAATGTTAATGTAGCCTTTGGGTGCTACAGTTATTTTACTTGATGTCTTACTCCTTTGGTCCTATAAAAGGACAAAATGTAATCTGTGCACTTTATTACCAAAAGGGATTAAATTTGCTCACCAATGGGGTTAATGTCAAAGAAGCGGACAGGCGTTTTGAGTATGGAGCTGAACATGCGGTCGTGCAGACACTGTGCGGACTTCACTAGCAAGTTAAACAGGAACAGATTCCGGATGAATCCAAAAATTATGACAGCTAACGTCAAACCTGCAAAATTAAACAGCAATATTGAAAACATAATTCTCTCCATTATTTATCATCATCTTTACTTAGATACTTCAAAGTGTAAGGTAAATAAGAATGTGTGTGTTCAGAATACCTCCATAAATACCCAGGTAGAACTGTGGATCGAGCTCCCTGGTGATGTTTTGCCCGTTTTGTATGATGGTGCTGTTAGCATTCAGCCTATCTTGCGCATCAGCCCTGATCAATCAACATGTTACCCGAAAGGATTGTAAAGAAATCAGAGAGCGGAAAATACCAATATTTCTTTTTAACCTTTAGCGTTTTTTCATAGTTACCAGTAAGCCAGCCACCAGTCTTGCAAGATGTATGCACACTAGGGGGTAAAACAATGAGCAACAGATTAGTGCGATAGGTTTCCTTCATTTTTCAACGGTTTCCTACTGAGCCTTCATGAACAATGTGAAATAATATTCAGAAAAAAGAACTTCAACATGGCTTCTTGCATACCTGAGCGAGAATGTTGATGACTATGACAGTTACCAGTGCCAGGATGTTTGCTCCTGCTGTAAGGTATTTCATATACAGACGCACTCCAATGTTTCCCTGAGCCCGACTCTCCTCTACTACTGTCTGCACCACCTCTCCCTTTAGAGATGACACCGAAAAAACACAGTGAGAGAGCAAAGATTTCACAGTACCATATTTAAAATCAACTTATGTAAAACTTTAACAGGGTGAGATAATAAGGAAATCCACAAATAATCCACAAGGATACATTTTACATTGGCTGGTGGAAGTGTGATTGTTTGGGCTGCCTTAAACAACTATGGCTTTTTAGGCCACTTGTGGGTCAGTGGAGAGAGGTTCTGAATGCACTGTTCAGATATCACAAACCATGGCAAAATATTGAACTTGTGGGTCACAGTTACTTATTTACAAAACATTTATAGAGAACTTATTCCTTCTTTAAAGTCATGTTTGTGGGGGATGCAAGTCCAATTTTTTTTAACTAGATTCACCATTTAATCAACAATATTATCTGCTTGTTGAAAAAAATGTATGCCATGTATGAACATTTTGAACTGTGTATGATACTGAATCCCATTGCTGCCAATGGCTGCTCCATTGGTGTATGAATGATTGTGTGAATAGTTACCACTCCTGATGAGCATGTGGCAGCTTGCCTGATGGCCTCTTCACCACACTATAAATATGCTTGAATGGGTGAATGCCGACTGGTGTTAAAGCTCTTTGTGTGGCTGGCGACTCTAAAAATAGTGCTATTTAAGTACAGTCCATTTACCATTAGAGAAATGACTAAACTATAACAAAGTTGCAGCTGAACTGTAAATCTTTCATCCAAACCTCATTTGAATGCACATAACTTGCAAAACGCTAATTTGCAAGGTAAAATTGTTGTTTATAGCCATGTTAAGGTTGTGTTGCCTTGTAAATAGTAAATTGATTTTACTTGTATTATTCCTTCCAAATCTTCTTGACCACTGAAAAGTGCCCATTCATACAGAAAGTCATACATTGGTCCCGGTGGCAAATTTGCAAGGGACCACCCCCCAAACTCGTAAATAAAGATCCACAACATAAACACTGTCTTGGAATCATGAATCCAAACCAAGTCGTTCTAAACACATAAGTTGAGAATTTTCAAAAAAGTTGCAGTCTGTTTATGAGGCAATCAAATAAGAGGGTAAATGATGTACGAACTGCTAAGTAGTCTCCATCTTTGACGGAGATTACAGAAGACGACTGCGAGAGGACAGAGTTCTGTGACAGAGTTCGGTTCCTGGATGTGACGTCTTGTGATGGTTGCTGCTGCTCCTCCTCATCATCATTCTTCTTCAACAAGGACGTGAAGTCCACTCCAGACTGCTGCAGCTCCGTGTATGTCCCCTTTGCCACCATGTGACCCTGATGTGTGCACACACAGTAAAAAACCTCCAGCTACACACCATTTCATAATTTGTAGCACAAACCACATCTGACTAAAGTAGGTTCTTATGCTCTTTATGTTTATGCAAAATCATATTTTGGGATTATTCTTCTGAGACCCATTTTTCAAAAAAATATTAATCCAGAGGAGAAGGATCTCATCGGGTTTAAGTACAAAAACTGGCCTGATCAAAGACAGGGGACAACATCGTACCAAATTAGTGTAAGGATTAATTAAACCAATGTTATTTCCTTGGTTTCCAAACTCTTAAGGCTGATTCCATGTTAAAAAGTCTTCATGGCACATATATTATTCCTTTATTACTGTGTAAAGTAAGAATAATAAAGTATTAGAGGTCCTGGGGGGGTGAAATGAGGCATAGATGAATGAGAGAACTACACTGCTGAGGGGGCAAACAGTGGGTGACCCCGAGGAAGCTGGTGGAATCGAAATTAATTTCTGAAGCAGAAAATAAAGTTGAAGATGAAAATGAACCGATCACACCGGTATGACTTTATGACCGGACATTACTGGGAGTGAACAATGGCATTTCCTCTCCAGCTTCCTCAGGTTTGCTGAGCAGTTATTTCAGAGTGTTGCGGTTAACTTGATTTTAACTTGATCTCAGATTTCTGGTAATATATGTTTTGTTTTCCAAGTTGTTAAAGCATAGCTCACCTATATAATTATAATCATTATCTTAGTTGATTTGATTTTCAACATCATATTTTATCTGAGCATGACTATCAACGAGTCTGGAATCTTAGAGTTCATGTGAACACGGAAAAAATTTGTAATCGCTCATACATCCACTTAGGAACAAATCGGACATTAAAGCGGTTCTTGTTGGAGGTCCATTGTGTTGGATGGCAAAATATGTACTGATGCTTTTACTTTTGTTGGAATGTAAACACTGTACAAGGAGTAAAGTTTGGGTGAACGGGGACCCACCTCCTTGAGGACCAAAATCTGGTCGGCTGCCTTCAAGTACTGCAGCTGGTGGGTGACCAGGATACGAGGCTTGTTCTTCAGCAGGCCACAGACGCACCTGGTGAATCAACATCGAGTTACAGCTTATGCAAACTTCAACGCGGGAAAATGTTAAAAACAGTTATAGTGATGCTACAAGGGAAATATTTTTCTTTCGGTGTGCCTTCCTGTTCCTCATTGTGGTTGTTCCCTACCAGTTTGGAGCGTTGCCATGTCCAATTGTCTGTATGACATAAGCAGCACCACACCTCTTCCTGGTTCAGGCTTAGTTCTTTCAAACACTCCAAACTTTGTTTTGATTTTATTCGCAACAATATGGAACAAGGCAGATACCCCCAACCCCCTCGTTGCTGGAACTATTTCCTGATGCGAACAGCTTTGAAGCTAAATATGCAAAGGATGTGCACCAGAGCACTGTGTTTGGATGATAAAATAAATCCCCTCTGATGGGGTTTAACAGTATGTGAGCTCAGGGCCATCCACACCAACAATAACTATAATTAATGATAGTGATGTAAGCATTCATACTGAAGGTGATTACCTTCATCAATGAGGAGGAGTAAACATGTGTTTCATTCTAATTTCTGAGCTGAATAATGGGGATCTGGGAGACTGAAATGTTGGACACATATACAATCTTATTTCTGAATTACGGCAGTATCTTAATTTATAACGTGATCTCCAGCAAAACTCGCTAGTTGAGCCACAGCTTATGCTACAACGAGGGAAGTCTGGGCCTATAAGAGCATGGCCTGGTATTTTGTATCTCTGTCTTGGAGGATGAGGGGAGTTGCTGAGTGCTAAAATTAGATTTAGTTGGCCTAAGTTAAGCACTAAGCTTAATGCTTAGTTAGCCACTTAGTGCTAACGAGGAGGTCTACCGAGTAGCTAGAGAGCTAACATCATGTAGCACAAGCAGATACAGGAGTGGTTGTCTCTTATAACTCCCCCATGTCATCTTTTTCTTTCTACAACTTTATTTATCCGTTGTTCCATGGCGGCTACTAATCTCTTCCACCCAAAATAACATGGAGGAGGTGCGCATTAGAATCTGCGACGGGTCTGGGCCAGGCTTGATCAATGGTCTCTCCGACTGGGGTCTGGTTTGAATAAATATTTAGAACTTAACTTATGTTCTGGTTCAAGTCGGTTTTTGTCATGATAGCTAACTTAACATGACCCTTCCAAGATATCGTAGTGAAAACCCAGTGTAACAGTAACATAAAAGTCATGGATCTACTTTCCGTGTCTGTGTTGACCTTTGTAACTTTTCAGTAATACATTTTTTTGTTTTGCAACATCCCAATCTGCCCCTGAACGCAGGAAAGGCTTAATGTTACTTTCCTCCTGGTAAATTCACATGTAGTAGCTGAACTTAAACCAGAAGGGACTTAAAGAGAAACATGCTTAACATGTTTTTTCCCATACAGGGAAACATATAATTTGGAGGGATTTTGGTTTTGTTCTGGATGTAGAGTCTAACAAAGCAGTTTGTCGATGGTAAAACTCCAGTTTAAGTATATTCATAACTGCTGATGACAGTTTGTAATGGTTGTGTTTGACGGGTGAAACAAACCAGCTAAGGCAACAGAGCCATAAACAGAATATTTTACAGTCGTTTACTCTGCAGAGATGAGTAATCAGGGTAAATAGCGGAGCAGGAATCATGGTGATAACAACTGTGTGTCATCGTAAAAACTCAGATCTTCAGATAGTGTTAATTGTATCAGAAACGGTCAGGTTTGTACATAAAGATGCACCGGGAATGTGCTGTAGTGCGCAGTAGAGCTGTGGGAGTTAAGCCTTTAGTGCCTGCACAAATCTATCTATGTTACACTCAGACATCGCATGGCGCTTTATTATTTCTCATGTCATTAACAGAGTGCAATGTGATGTAAACTGAATCGTAAGATCGTGGAGAGACTCTTAATCCCAATTCTAAGCAAAACATTTGTTGATTCTCATTTCAGGCAGAATGTGCTTTGTGTGATTTGTCCTCTTTTGAAAACCTATTTTATTTATACTTTTATACAATACAATATAAATTGAATTTTATCCTGGTAATTGTGAATCGGAGCCAAAGATCATTCTTAATTACAACTAATTAAATTATAATGTGTCATTGGCCGCCTGATGCTTCGTTATACACATTAAATATAGAATAAGTTGCACACCCGCATAGCTAAGTTTAGAAGTAGAGCAGACAAAAATGTTTCTCCTAAATGTCATCAATTAGCTTATGTCAAAGAGACAGGCTATTGTTAGTACTGATAAGAAATAGATATACTTTACTGATCCCAAGGGAAATTCAGGTAATACACTGACAGATTTTGATTGGCTGTATCCATTACTCATCAGATTGCTCTGATTATGATCCCTATGAGATTATTTGACCCCTTTGATAAGATTACAATTGTGGTATGTGCGAACTAGAAAATAAATATATCTATGGATTAATACTGTAGTTATCTTTACCATTGTCTGTTTTGATGTGGACAACCATCTGACCTGCTACTCTAATACGCACATATTAGCATGTAGCTGTAAGGAGACACACACACTTAACAAGGATGGGACACATCAGAAGACATACAGTATTTATGTGTAAATCTCACTTTTCAAAGAGATGCCTTCCGACCTCAGTATCCACTGCGCTTAAAGGATCATCCAGGAGGTAGATATCTGCATCCTGATACACAGCCCTGACAAAACACAATCTTCTTAGACAGCATGTTGTTGAAGTTATTGATTTTCCTATCTGCAGTTTACTAGTTGTTTTTACAAAGTGCCACCATTCAATCCTTCTTCTATTACTTCTAGCAGTAACAGATCTAGATATTAGATTAGTAGATAATCTATTGCTTTCCCCGTTTTTAATAGGACTAGGACACCTATGATCTGTGTCACAGATCATAGGTGGCTGCATTTCTCAAGAAAATATTCTAAATCTGCGTTGCATAGAAACTGTCCTAATGCCGTTTTACTGAACTTAAATTAAAAAAAAACACAGTAACTACGTTGAGTGTATTCGTACCTTGCCAGGTTGACACGGGCTTTCTGTCCTCCGCTGAGTGTGGCCCCTCTGTCCCCGATCAGCGTTAGATCGCCATCTGGGAGCAGTTCCATATCCTGCAAAAGAACAAACAGAAGATGCTATCAGGGTGAGACTGAGAACAACCAAAAGCAAAAGGCACAAGAGCCAGAGTAGTAATCGGATTAAACATGCTTTGTGAAACACATAAGATCTGCTTTAAAAGACTTTTAGCAGAGAATATCATGGTGATCAACGCTAATTAAACCAAAGTCAATACACTAGTTTTTGGACCGTATTATATACCTGCTGCACTTTCAAAGTTAATACAAGTACCTAAGATAAACCTTTATTAGTCCCACAGCAGGGAAATTGCAGAAATACCTGCACACATATTTGGGATATTTTTACATATGTGACTGTTTATACCATACATACAATATATATATATATCCTTTCTGGCTGAATCTTAGCTAGTTTTGCATTGTTCCATTGCCCTCGCCACTAGTTGTAACTTAAGGCAGGTAGTTCTGCTCCTGCAGGACGGCACATTCATACACGCCGTGGCCAGAAGGTTTTAAGTATCTCCCAGCACAGTTGCAAGAGCATGGAGGAGATAGCAGGAGAAGGGGCCAGTACACCAGGAGATTTGGAAGGGGCCATAGGAGTGCAACAACCCAGCAGCAGGACCGCTGTCTGCCCCTTTGTGCAAGGGGAAACAGGAGAACTGCCAGAGCCCTACAAAATGACCTCCAGAAGGACTATTGTGTGGATGTTCCTGCCCAAACTGTCAAAATAAACTCCATTAGGTTGGCATGACGTCCACAAGTGGGGCCTGTTCTCTTAGCCTGGCACCTTGCAGCCCGATTGGACTTTGCCAGATAACACCAGAATTGGTAGATTTGCATCACATCGCCCTGTTCTCTTCACAGGTAAGAGCAGGTTCACACTGGGATGAGATCCACAGACCCTTTGTCAGACCGTATGCTGGTGCAGTGGGCCTTGGGTCCATTCTGATGAATGACAATGCCTGGACTCATGTGGCAGGAGTCTGTCAGCGGTGCCTGGATGACGAAAGCATTGATGCTATTGACTGGCCCGCCCCTTTCCCAGACCTGAATCCAATCAAACGCCTCTGGGACATTATGTACCATTGCATCCACCGCCGCACCACAGACTGTCCGGGAGTTAGCTGATGCACTGTTCCAGGCCTGGGGGGAGATCCCCAAGAAGACCCGTTGCCTCTTGAGGATCATGCCCAGACGTTTTGGGGAGTGCATACAGGCACGTGGAGGCCATACACACATTATGAGTTGTCTTGAGGAAATTGACAAAAGTTGGATCAGCCTTGGATCTCATTTTTCTACTTTGATTTTGTGTATGATTCTGAATCCAGTACTCAATACACACCCACCCACACTCACGGAATGTGTTGGGTCTCTGGAGTATAATTAATAAAGAGTTTGGTCTGGATCCGCTATTTGTGGAAAGAACCATGAGACAACAGTTGGTGTGAATTGGCGCTATATAAATAAAACTTGATTGATTGATCGTTGTTTTCAAGAGGGTGTTTGGTTGCTGCTTTAGAATATTATCATTCAAATCTAAACCACAACTCGTAAAAACTATTCATCAGTACATTCTTCCAATAACAGATACAAATCATCTGCAACTATGATAAATGTATCAACTAATTAAATTCAAACTGAAACAAATAAAATGAGAAAATATTACATCACATTTCAAAATTTCACATTTAAGTCCTAATTATATTAAACATAAGAGATGTATCACGAGGATGGTCCGCATAAGTCATAATTGAAAAGTCTCAAACTATGTTCCAATGGCCATGTGCTAGTCAGCGCCACCTTACACAATCTGTTGCTCTGATAAGTTGACCGTTTACCCAGAGGTATTTTGGGGCCTGTGCAAATTGAAACTGATCTGAGAGGATTACGGACTTATTTACTCATCTCTAGTGAAATATTCATTGGCTAGCAATGTCTTAACTTTACGACCAGTTAGTGTTTTTAAAGCTCACGATATCTGACGCAAGTGGGTGAAAAGGTGGTGATTGAGCAAGCAGTTTACTTTTGAACTTTTTGTGACTGCACAGATTGACCTGGATTACTGATTATGAGAGCGCAGGTATTACAAACCAAACAGGGCATGATGATACTGCATATATTTTAAGAAATAGTTGCTACAAAATCTGTTTGCACACACCATAAAGTATCTGTGTAGATAGATAGATTAAACAAACAAAAAAAAACAAACAGGGCCAATTAAAGATAATTGCTTGGCTAGTGTTAGAGCTTTAAGGGCAGACAGTCACGGTACCCACATGTCACTCATTTACTATAAACAGCTTCAGTAGTTAAATGGAATCATACTTCTACCTCAAGCAGAAGCATTTTGTATTTTACATTGGAAATTTTAAATGCATTCATGTATGACTAAAAAAGAACTGAGATGAAACCTGTTGCATAATATGGATAGTTGGAGTCAAATAGCAGCATGAGAAAAGTTTACTGTGGAATCCCTTTTTGGATGCTTCTGTGCAAGGATAAGTTCAGTCGGGTCAGTTCTGTCAGAGTCTGGGTAATACACGAAGCAGCACCTCGTCCGCCCACCAAATGGCAATCTGAAACATATAGTTTCTCTGCCAAAGCCAACCAATGTCAAACATGTTTATCTGTCTCCTAAAATAACAAAAATTTAACTAAAGACACGTTAGTATTTGCATCTGCACCGCACTACACACACTCAAAACACAACAAAATGTGGTTCCTGAGAAATTGTTTTACAGTATAATCGGAAGTTAAAAAATATTATTGGATAAGTTCTGTTGAAATCTGTTCAGTGGTATTCGTGACTATACCTTTCTATGTAAAGGCAAAACAAATGCTACTCTGAAGCTGTAACAGTAATATTATTGCATAATAATGAAGGAATAATAGAAAAAATAAATGAATAAATAAATCCAGGACGTTAGATTGTGAGACAAACTTTTGTTCTGTCACTGTGGTATATTGCTGCTTCATTATAACTGATTTAATCATCACCTACAGCTCTAGAACTGTTTCATCATAATAAGTTAATCCTTTACCTATAAACTGAAATGTGCATAGAAGACTTGTGTAAGAATAAATGAAACAGGGACATTTCTCATCTTAATACATCTCACCGGTGGGAAATTATGCAATCTTATGCTTTGGAAATTTCAGTGTAATTTTATTTTATTTGCTTCTATGTGTAATTTGCACAGAGCTGTATGACTCCACCCTTCGAGGACTATAGTGTTTGTGGTATCTTATACCATATCTCACCCTCTTTAGAGCACATGCCCTGATGACTCTTTCATATTTAACTGGGTTTAGATCTTTTCCAAAGAGGATGTTGCTGCGGATGGTTCCAGGGTACACCCAGGGCTGCTGGGAGGCATAAGTGAGCTGACCTCTGACCTTCAGCACACCTTTTTCTTCAGGGAGTTCTCCCAGGATGGAACTCAGCAGCGATGACTGGACAGACATGCACGCACAGAAAAAGTTAGATATGAAGTGACCGGGACGGAAAACAGTAAAAAAGCAATTATTGATCAACCAACTTCCTGTTTTAAGTGTCTGCCACAGGTCAGAAATGTAGCTGCTCAACTGACCTTTCCAGCTCCCACCGGTCCGATTACAGCCAACAACTGATTTGAGTTCAGCGAGAGGGAGATGTTCTGTAGAGTTGGAGCGTCCAGACTCTGTAGGAAAACATAATCCAACATTTTAACATACAAGCCTTGACATGATGCAAAGTCTGGATGTCCATAAAGACTGAACTTTTTTTCTCCCTGGGTAAACTTTGTGTAATAATTCCACTGGTCACATGCATTAATTAATACTGCATTTAATCAGTTAGTAATTCATGTGCAAGGCTGGATGCACGATTGTTTCAGTAACATGCGGCAGTCTCTGGGTTGTAATTCGAGCCTGAGGGAACTATACTTTCATATCAACAGATTTTCTTCTTCTTTTTTTTTTAAAGTGGGTATTTTTTTTTTTTTTTTGCTAATCTTCTCACCAAAAGGTGTTAATGCCAAATTATTTTTTTAATGACCTCCGTGACCCTTAAGACAACATTTTATGCATCATATAGTCATTTCTCACAAGTTCTAGATTCCGTTAATCTCCCACGAACTAAAACATTGGATGGATAAAGGTAATGTGTCCCAGGGGAGCAGAAAGTATCTGACCTTGTCCCAGTAGCAGGTCATGTCCTGGATCTCCACTGAGGCATCCCTCTTCTCCTCCTGTGGCAGGGCAGGGTCGTTTTTTGTGACCTCATTAAGCATCAGGAACTCCTGTGTCCGAGTCAAAGTTTGAGGGGGCCATTATTTCCAGTTGCCTTAAACATGCATTATAGCTAAGCTATGTCCACCTCACTTCTTCCAGGAAGGTCTACTGCATTAGACAGCATTACACTATTACAAGTGTAGCACACGTTTTATTTTGACTCCAACGGATATAACTCTTAAGAATGCTGTTTGACAAACAAACAAAAAAAGCATATTAATGTTTTAATCAAAAATAAAAAGGCATTTAAATGTGACTGCTATTAAAGTTATTTTTTAAATTTAATAAAAACTTTAGTGCCTAAGAATTCCAATGTTGAACCACCCTGAAAATTTAACATCATACCTGTATCCTGCGGATACTGACACGGGCCTCAAACAGCTTCTCGATGGCACTGGGGAAGAAGAGTGTGACGGTGAGCCTCACTGCAGTGTATAGCGACACCGTGACGAACACACGGCTGGCAGTGATGGTGTTTCCCAGAAGGACATAAAGGGTGAAGGTGATGAAAACAATGATCTTGCTGGCGCAGAAGAAAGAGGCCATGTTGAGGCCTCGTAAGTAGGAGCTCTTCATAATCATTGAGACCTCCTTGCTGAAACGAGACAGAAATCCAAAAATTAAAAGGCCTGACTTTAAGTTTAATTTCCAGGGAGATGGATGGAGAATAACTTGAGTGTCCCTCATAATAATAAGAGCAAATTACTTTTCTTTTCAATAAATACAAACATGTAGATAAATCTAATTATATTTTGCTTTGTTTTTAATCCAGAACAAATCATTTAGGCATGAAAGTGGATGTCATGTCTCTGACAAACAAGCATTTAAACCAATCCTTATGTTCCTGCTGGCCACAGAGAAGAACAGGATTTGCCTAATTTCTGGCCAGAACCTTACATTTTCACAAATACAGATCAAAAGATGATCACATCACCAGACACCGGAAACTGTCTTTCTTCCATTTACATTTAGTTTCATATTTGATGTGAAGATTTCAAACTGAAATCATCAGATAATATCTTAAAATCACATTAAAGAAGCCCAGACCCCAGCATGATATGGGCTTTAAATTATATAAGTATATAATCAAGATGACCTTGAAAATAACAAAGCTATGTGGTACTGGTTTCCATAGCAATACTTAACAATAGCAATGGTAACAGGGATCTCACAGCCATAAACTGCATGTTCAACTGCACAGAAACAAAATGGAAATTTTTTGTGTTTTTACCACCTCAATTCTCATATTTAACTGTAAATATCGTATCTGTATTTCCGTCAAGTAATTGTGCCGCACGCAGAAAAAGAAGATCAAACTTTCAGTGAAAGACAAAAAGTACAGTTTAAATCCTGGCCGGCACAGTGTAGAGTGTGGTTTTTACTCAATTTCAATACAGCACAGATAACATGTCACATGTTCACACTCTGAATCCATCGACTGTAGCGTGTAGCAGAGAGAAAATAGCACAGGTCCAAACAGGCATCTGAACCACCACCGAAGGAAGAAGTAATAAGCTGGAGCTACCGCTGTGTGGATTCATCAACCAGTCAAGTTAGAATTTACACCCAAGGCATTCCAGACATGTAATGACTGAAAGAATTTATTTAAAAAAAAAAGAAAAAGAGGTGGAGTGATTTTCCTCTGCAATTTAAGAGATATCCCCGACAGCTTCCGAGGGATAAGGAGATGGATGTTTGACTGTGAGCTCCCGATAGCTATTTAAATATAACTCCACAAAGTATTTTAGAAAAAAAATTAACAAACTGGATTAACTTGAAGTGTAATGAGTAGGGGAGTGGAAGACTGAGGTAAAAAAAAAAAACATACCAAAGATAGAGGATCTTATTTACCCGCGATAGAACAATAAGACAACATGTAACAAGAGGCTTCACTAACTGCAACCACATGCTGTTGGCTAGATACAATAAGCAAGGAGATACACAACCTCAAAACTTAATCTTAAAAAACTTAAATCAAGAAAGAAGTGAAAACTGAAAATTGACGCGTTAAATTGACGAGTTAAAACAGGAGATGTACCAGCAGATCTCTTCAAACAACAAATCTATACAAGAACATGAATCTCCAATCACCGAAGCAGAGGAATGAATCAGTGAAATGGATACTTGGAATCTGGAGGTGAAGAGCGTGCTGTGAAGCTCTTTGAAGAAACAGAAAATTCTGCAAGGCAAGCCGACAGGCATCGAAGGAAAGAGCAGAAGAAATAATATCCCCGTATTTGGGATAGCTGAGCACAAAGGAGAGAACTTGGCCAAAGTTTGTTGAGCAACTACTTACAACTGAGCTCTCACTACCACCTGATGTCAGCTTACAAATCCAAGGTACACAGAGCGCCCGCCCAAAAGCTCGACCGCCACTCTCCACCAAGGTCCAAGTAGTCAATTTCGGGATTTCTCAGTCAAGGGGATGGTCCTCAAAAAGGCTTGGCAAAAAAAAAAATTACACTTGAAGTAAGGACGACAGCTGCTGTTTGACCACGACTATGCAACAGAAGTTTTACAGAAGCGAAAGGCATACAGTGGGATCAAGGAAATAGTAGAGAAAAAGGGACCAGTTTTCAGACCCATTTCACCAAAGAATTTGAATGGACTGGGACTCCGGACCGAGACTGTAAGACACCACACAAGAAGCATCATAGGAGTATCCCTCTATCCACCAACAGGGACCTGGGGTAGTACATATCACCCTCCTTTGGAAGTTAAAGGCTCTTGTTCTTTTTGCTTTACTGTTATTAAACCAAATGTTCAGGTCCCTTGTTTTCAGTTGTCGGGGACTCTATGGCTAGACAGAACAAGCAGATAGGAAAAGGAGATTAGGAGATGTATTGAGAAAACAATAATGATCAAGTGGACCCTGTTATACTGTGGGATGCTTGAAAGGGAGGTTGTTTTAGGAAAATGAATTGTTCCGGTGATACAGAAAAAACTCAAAGAGCAAGATATCATCAGCGTGTAAAAAAGTCCTGACGGACCTAAAAATCCACACAAAGAATAACAAGAACCAACGGTTTTTCACAAATTAAGAGAGGGTAGAAATAGGTGATATTCTCAAAATTACATTAGAGAAGGAAGCTAGATTTTAAAAGCAAACCTTTTATGAATCAGATATAAAGGCAACTCCTTTTTAGCAAGGTGCCTGTGAGAGCAAAAACCATCAAACTGCCCAAATATTACATGAACCAGAGGAAATAAATATATCTGAAGAATATGATTAGCATTATATTCTTAATCTCTTTCAGCCTCAGAGGACATTCTAAAAAAAAAATGTAGAAGGCTATATAGAAGCGTATATAGAAAAGAGACGGGGATTCGGTAAAAATCTTGCTTGCAGCTAGAAAAGAAAACCTACAAATAAGAACCAGTGTAGAGTCGGAACTCTATGAGAGAACTATGGTTGCAGATAGTCCAAGATATTTACTCAATGGAAAAGTTGATATGCCATCTTAAACTCAAAAGCATTGTCTTTAGTCAGAACCGGTAGAAATGGACCATTAACATGAAACTTGATGCAGACTTGAGAAGAAAATGCATATCTTCACTACCACTCTTAACTGTTTTTTTTATTTTTATTGATTGTATTGTTTGGTTATATTGAAGCATTGAATGTTCTGTCCTTGGCTGAAAACTTAATTTAGATTAAAGTTAAAAAAAAAACTACATTCACGTTTGATTCTATTACATCATTTTAAGGAGAAACACGTTGTCTCCACTTAGAGACTATTTTAATAGAGGAGGAGGACAGAAAACAGATTGAGCTTTGTCATGCAATCCAACAACTAACACATGAAGTGCAATATCAGCCAAAACAAGAAGGTTGTGGTGGACTACAAATATTCAAATGTGGAGGCTGCTGCAAAGATGCTACAAAAGCTGACAAGAAGATCTAATATCACAAAGGTTTCAAGTGGGTTTACGCTTGTCGGTAGATATCCACTGAAATCAGTGGACAAAGCTGTCATATGGATCTTGAATATTTAAATTATTTTATTTATTAGACATTTATGTAATAATTTGTTTTGTTTTGTTTAAAACAGTTTGGTTTTTATGTTGTAAGGATCACTGGAAGCCCCGACAATGGTCCACAGACTTTCACATTTATCTTTGTAGTCAACTCTGTTCTTCTTTCGGCGGTCAGGTGTGCTGTGATCACGTGATCAGAATGCGAGGTGTCACTGCAACCATCACAGTAGTTGGTGGTAGAGTGCAGGTGTTGCAGCGAGCTCAACCCCTGTCATCCCGCTGAAGCTAGCTCCTAACAGTGCAACATCTTTGTTTCTACGCAGCCTTTCATGTATGATAGGTGCATTTTACTTTTTTCCTAAAAACTGCAGTTCCTAGAGTCTGCATATCATGCTGCATATATTATATTTATTAATATCAGCACTATTCATTATGAAAACCAGATCATGTTTTTACCTTCTGACGTCAGAAACCCGGGCAGCAAACGGGTTTTCCCAGGCGTACATCTTGATAATCCTAATTCCAGACACCACCTCGTTCATTGTGCGAATCCTGCTGTCAGTTAGGACTGCGGTCTTACTCCTAAAATAAAATACAACATTAGACGTTGGATAAGATATAGCAGTAACAATTCTGAATTAAGAAATGGAAACAATTTACAACATTTACCCTAGGCTACAACTACTTAAAATCAACTAAAATCAGGCCTGAAAAAAAAAAATAATATTACAAAATACAGCGAGTGCAGTTTTCTTTTGTTTAGGGTAAAAAAATTACTTCACCATTTAGATTAACAACTGTACTACGTGACCTTTGCTCAGTTCTAGGGCGGGGGGATTAATCGTAAAAAGATTGTGATCTCGATTCAGATGTATATACATTCAAATTTCTGAAGTTCGCTGATTCTGCAGCATTTCAATTTAGAACGAGGCCTGCCCTTTTAATCGCGTGGCCTTATGGGATTGGTTTATATGCGCCCTGGAGGTGCGCGGGAAATTTGCTAACTTAGCTTAAGTTTGCATAAGCTACGCGCTGGAACATGGATTCAGCGTCATCTATGAGGTCGCTACTGAGTAGTGAGAAAGCTAACATTACAAAACACTAGCAGAAACAGTTGTGGTATTTTCTTATCACTCCTAAACTAATTTTTCATGTTCATCTTTTTTTTTATTTCTACCACTTCCTTTCCCTGCTCTTTCATGATGGCTATAAATCTTACTCTAGTATCAACATGGAGGACATGCACTGGACACCTGGTCAAAGTTCGATAGCTCACGTCAGAACCTTAATGCCCTAAGGTGGGTTCTAACAAAAAAACAAAAAACAGAAGCTGTATCGGTTTCCAGTCAGGCTCGATCTAAATTCCCCTGCACTCGCACTGATTTCGGATAAATATTTAGATGAGTTTGGCTATTATAGCCAATTTAACATGATACTTTCAAGATATAGCAGTGAAAACCCATTGTAACAATAAATACAATTAATGGATCCTACAGTTTGTATCTCGGATTATTGGAAGTGTTGTTTTACGTGTCTGACTGAATGAGCGTCTGAACGCAGCATAGATTATGAGTTGTATTTCTATCGGTAAACTCCCATGAAGTAGCCAAGCTTAAACAAGGAAGGACTTCATGAAACGCTTTTCTTATATGAAGTTTATAACTAATGAAGACGATGCAGGGAGACTGCGATTTGAGGAGTTTGATTTAATACTCGATGTAAAGTCTAATTAAGCAGATTGACATTGGTAAGAGACAATTTCAAAACACATTTATAAGTGCTGATGACCGTGTGTAGCGTTTGTGTATACTGAGTTAAAAACAACTATAAGGGAATAGAGCCAAAAAGGCCCTTTTAAGGTAAGTTGCTCTGCCTGACATGAATTACCAGAGTAAACAGACGAGCGGTAACCATGGTAACAACAACTGTGCAACAGCCTATGAGCTCCGTGAATCAGATCGTTTTTCATCTCTCTCAGGACGAATACAAACACGAGAAACAGAAGGTCTGCAAGTCTGAAAAGGGGCAAAAAAGTTCCAGAAGTCCTCTTCTGTCCTCACAGACAATACATACTTTCCAAAGTGTACATTATGGGTATTCTTTTCTATTTTTGCACAGGACATGTAGATCTAGCTTCAGTCTTTTATCTTGATTTTATGTATTACTAGATGAGTGAATAGTTTTTATCTAGTCTCCGGCTTTCAGCATTTTGCATCTAGTCTCCAGATGCGCATCATCACCACCATTCCACAAGGCTCATTTTACCCAAACATGAAAACAAGGTCACAAAGCTTCTCTTTTTCTTACATTGGTGTTTTAAGAAATCTTGAACCCATCTTGTCTTCTTTTCTTAACAGCTAAATCAAACCCAGCAATACAGGGATTTCTTTAAAACAGAGACAGTCTCAGGACTTTTATACTTTCGGGAATAGTCAGTCCTGCTCTCATGTCAGAGGCCATGATATATCTTTGGAGGTGTGAAACAGATGTTTTGATTGGCATTCAGTACACAGGAATGTGTTCCTGCGATTTTCCAGGTAGTTTCTGTACAGACCTATGAGCACAGAGAAGCTCCTAAACATCAGAAAAAGTCTTCTTCTTTAGTCTTTCTTCCACCACCCCCTTTCAGCCAACATTTGTGGTATAGAGGAGCATTCAGAACTACTAATTTTGCAATGGCAATATACAAAGTCAACATTAATAAAAGTCAAAAATCATAAAGTTAAAAGACAGAGAAATCTGATTTGATCGTCATTGTCACACAGGTCGCATTAGTGCAGAGCGGCTGACCAAGGTAGCAAAAGATGAATTTAAAAACTGATGAGTGTCTCCGCCTGAGAAGCACTCTTAAATCACAAATTTTTAAGTTGGCTACTTATGATAAAAATCTTAACTTAACCGCTTTTATTTCTTACCTGAACTTAGAAAACAGTCTTCCAAACATGGTTTGCACAGGCATCAGGAACAAGAGGACCCCCATTCCGGCCAAGCATGATGGACCCACTTCGGCCCACAACAGCCCTATGACAGCCGCTGCCTGGAGGGGCCCTACCCACAGGAAGTGCAGGAAAATAGTCACCTGTGAAGAGTGGGTGAATGTAACGTGAATGATTTGTAACAATGATCAGAAAATAAGGAAGAGACAAACACATCTAGGTGTGAAGTGAAACACACAGAAGTGTGTGTCACCAGAAAGCCAGCCAGAGCAAATACCTCTTTCAAAGCCAAATAATCCTAAAAGTCTATTTAGCATGCCTGAACCATGCCCCACTGTGCCAACGATCCCGTGGAATGCGGATCAGTTGTTTTTACATAATTATTTGGAAATTTGTATCTAGCTATGTTACAGTAAGTGAAAACAAAATGCTGGATCCATCTGAACCTTATCTCTAACAATAAGTAACCCTTTCCCTTGATCTATTTCATGAAAATCTGTCTGGTATGGCTTGTGCATTTCTTGCAAAAAAACCCAGCCAACAAACATAGATGAGAGCAAAACCTCCATGCGGAACGAAGAATCCTCAACAAATGAAGGGCTTAATGCCGTCAACAAAATGGCCGTGGCCACAGGCTGAGGAGCAGTAACATTTACCCTGTAAAACTGAGCAACGGTACACGATGTGGACCAGGTAGCAGTGGTGCAAATATCTTGTAGAGGAAACCCCGTCAGCGCAGCCCATGATGTAGCCAAACCTCTAGTAGATTGACACTTAACATCCCGAGGCACATGGACTCCAGTTGACTTCCAGTTGTGCCCCGCACCACTGTGGAAACATCATGACTCTGTCCAGAATGGCAGAATGCTAGCCATCGTGCCCAGTATAAAGGGAATTGGAGGAAATGCATACAGTATGCAGTATAGCTGAGCATGAGCCACAGTGTTTTGTCGTAGGGGGCTGATCCTAACGATCAAGGAGAACCAAAGGGGGAAGTGGATAGTGACCTCTGAGGCAAAGAGATCCACCGCTGCCATTCTACACCTTCCCCAAATCATGTCTACCACCTCTGGGTGGAGTCCACTCCCCTGAGGGTGTCTTCTCAGGGGAGAAGGTCTGCTACACTGTTCCGCACTCCTTGAACATTTAAAGCACTGAGGCACAGAAAGTGGGGGAAAGCCCCAATTTTTTCCTGTCCCATGATTCATTGTGTCATCTGCAGGCACTCCCTAGATCTGGTGCCCCCTGGTGAGATACACTGTACAGGTCTTGTCTGTCCTACGCAAACTACCGGTGTTAGCTGCGCGGCCGAGGTAACACCACCCAACAGTCCATGAATGGGTTTTCTGAAAGGCCCTCTCTCAGGTGCTTGAAGTGAAGACACGAGGGCACAGGTCATGACCATCGTTCTGGATTGGAGCCATATAGGTGGCACAAGAATAGGTGTCAAAATAAGAAATGCTGAAATCAAAAATACAGCAAATGTATGAATGAGTCTCAACCAACACAAGCTAGCTCGTTCAAGCAGAAAGGCCACTGCTAGCTGAGAATCCAATAACCAATATCAATGCACCAACACTGGGAGCGGGGCTAAAACATTAACCTAACCAACAATTTCATCATTGAAACACAACAGGTACAACCACGGTTGCCCCCAAGGCAGTAAGTTAGCTCAAGTGGAAACAAAGTTGCTAACTATAAAATGCAAGAATTAACTCAAGCAATCAAGCCTGGGGAGAAAGCGTAAACTCTGTCACTATCAGGTCGCCAAATTGGGCAAACAAATTAAATAAGGTTAGCGTTATTGTAAGCTAACACACTGCTGCCAACAATAAGCGACTGATACTACAAGCACACTAATGTCGGGAGAGGGAGTGGAAACACTGCTGTAAAAATGTAGATGTTGCCAAAATAGTAAGTTATTTCAGGCGGAAACACCGTTGCTAACAATAAACTGCAAGAAATAACACAAGCACTCAAGCTGGGAGAGGAATTGTAAACACTGCCGTCATCCTCAAGTCCCTGTCACCAACAGGTATTATAATCACAGAGTTCGGAAACCCAACCAACTCCTGAAGACCACTGCTCTCAAAATAACCCAGGAAGCGAACGTCTTTCAAACAAGTTAGACAGCAACAGCATGGCACCTGAAATTATGACTGTGCTGAAGAAGGTGCTTGTCATCTAGCGCTGAATAGCACCGGCCTCTCAACTGCCCACTCAGGCCAGCAGGTAGCTGGGGGTGACTGGAACCAGGTGCCACACAGCTCTTTAGGAGTAGGCCCAGGTGGCCGCCGTAGGCTGGCAAACTGCCGTCCAGCTTGGCCTGGTGGGGGGGACTGAGCCAACAAGATCTGGCGATGCGCAAATCACAATGAACATGAATTATTTTAAGCTCAATAATCATGAATGCATCGGCCTACAGTAAAGTGGGGCCTGGGCTGAAGGAGCTTAACCCGACTCCTGCAAGATTTGTGAGAGAGCCTGGGTCAGGTTTGATAACAAATTGCCATGGTAGCCCATTCAGCAATGTCGTATGAAACTCTTCTTACAGGTCATCTGTCATACCGCACTGAGGTCTTGGGCAGGGCACATCAGGCCTCAGATTTCATCTGAGGAGAGAATATGTGTGGAAATAGAAGGCTCCACAGAGAGTAACCGGTCCAAGCCGTAGCCAACAGTTTTGTGAATAACCGCCAGAGCTCTGTTGTCACTGCTGTCATGACGTTCCAGAATTACTACAAGTCCTTCGGTTTCTTGTTGCGTCAAAGAATTTGCTGAGTTTTCTTACGTACATCATCAAACTTATTGACGTCATTCGAAAGGAGGTTGACAATCTGGCCAGTTGTGGTCTTTCCCATGGCTGAACTGCTGAGACAGAGTGACTAGAAAAAGACAGAAATCATCATTAGTGGTGCAGCACCATTTACTATCACTTATATATATCTTATATTATCTATATGGTTGTTGTTGCGGGGTTTTTTTTTTGCAGGGACCTTTGTAAGTTAATAAGTATGACTTTCAATACAACATATGTCGTACCTTTGCCGTGGTCTGACAATCCATCATGTCTTTCCAAGTCAAAACATGCAGCAGCTTATAAAAAGATAACCACATACATATTCATGATTTAAATAAGCATATCTGATTGATTATCCGGACCTGCACTATACCACTATAATCAGCTTTACATACTCAGAGATACAGAAAATTAGTATGGGATTAAATTTTTTAAGCCACTACTTACGGATCCTCTCCTGACAAGTGAAACAATGTCACAGCCAAGCGATCCAAAACTATCCCTCTATGTAGTTCAGTACCAAAATATAATATTAATAATAATAATACATTTTATTTATAACGCACTTTACATTTGGATCAAATCTCAAAGTGCTACAAGGTAAAAGCAGATAAAAGCCTCAATAAAAAAATACAATAATAATAATTTGAAAATAAGAGCAAAGAGCAGCAATTTAAATTAAAAGCCGTAGGCTCTGCTAAAAAGGTTAAGTTTTAAGTCCTTTTTTTAAAATCTCAGTCATCTGTGGAGCCCTCAGATGGTCAGGGAGGGCATTCCGCAGACGAGGGGCAGCAGAACAGAAGGCCCGATCACCCATGGTGCTGAGCTTAGTCCGGGGGAGCAGCAGGGGGTTTAATTGTGTAAAACGGAGAGATCGCGTTGAGGTCAGTGGGGTGAGTAGTTCTTTAAGGTAAAGGGATGCATTGGCATGGATGTACTGGTGAGCATAGAGGGAAACATTATATTCAATCCTGGTGGAGACAGGAAGCCATTGAAGTGAACGAAGAACGGGGTCTTAGAAGACTTTTATCATGGGTCCCGATGAGATGTGCGTTACAGTAATCCAGTCTGGAGGAGACAAACGCGTGGACCAGCTTTTCAGCATCACTGAAGGTGAGTGAAGAACGGAGTTTGGAAATATTTCTGAGATGATGAAAGGAGATTTTGCAGATGTGTTTGATGAGGGATTCAAAGGTGAGTCGAGGGTCGAATTTTACTCCAAATTTGGTGACTGACGAATGGAGGGGAATGTCGTGACCCGAGAAGGTAATACTGGTTATGGAGGAAGACTGGGTCTGATGTTGGGTGCCAATTAAAATGGCTTCGGTTTTGGAGCTGTTCAGCTTGAGAAAATTGTGTTTCATCCATACTTTTATCTCCTCTAGACAGGCGCAGAGAGTTGACAGGGGATTTAATCTAGTGGGTTCTTTCTTGTAACATACCATATTCTTTCAAAACATTTCATGTGAATCAATCTAGCAGTTTTTGTCCAATCTTGCTATCAAATAAAATCATTAACAAACACAAAAAGCCACAAACAAAAACATTTGACAGCTTTGAAAGCATTTCATGCCAGAACTTGGCTGGTAACTGTAACCAAGACAAGAACTCCGGGCTGACTTTAGGACTTCTTGGAAAGTTATTTTGGGTTGTCCTACTGACCTTCTTGTAGATCATGTGACACATGGCCACTCTGATCTTCATGCCTGTTCTCTGGACGTGGTAGAAGTAGAGGTGATGGAGCAGTGCCAGGCCGATTACACAGAAAGACAAACCGGCAGCGTAGCCCAGGGTCTCGTGCAAAGTCTTCTGGTCCTCTGGGACATAATTCTCAAAGTAGTTAATCATCTTCCCCAAGAAGACTGGCTGGATCACTTTAATGGCCTCCTGCAGGGGGATGAAGACATTTGAGCATCAAAACCCAGTGTGTGTTCCGCTTTAGATGCAGAGCTAAAATTTAACTTCTGGTTCTTAAATATTAGGTATTCATTATGTGCTAATTATGCTGCTGCTCACACACCAATATAATTCCTGACCAATATATCAATATGCTGTTTTATAGCTGGTCTGTTTTACCTGATTTATCAGAAAATCTCCTTATTCATAAATACCGCCCCCCATCTTATTCATTTCATGTCCAAACATTAACATACTTACCTCTATGAGGGTAAACACTCCCAGCACTGCATATGGTTTCCAGAAATACTTAATAATGGCTTTGGAAAGACTGGGTTTTCGCAGCTCTTTGGTGGCCATCTGGACCTCTTGCTCCCAGAATCTTTAAAATAAAAAAGGTGAGAAGTAATTTGAAGCCATTGTGCTTGGGTAAGAAGTTGAAGTATTGCGTTCAGATAAGATGGACCGGGCCTGTGAACCGGTGATCACATACATGAATAATCAAAAAGAGGCTGCACTTCACTTAACAGTAATGCTCACAATAAGGGAATAAGGTATTAGGCAGCTGATCTGCCATCAAAGACAAGTTAAAACCTGCTCTGATCATTTGCAGATCCACTCATGGTAGCTGTCCTAATGTTCATTGTGAATGTATGTCAGTGAAGTGCATACAAGTCAAAATAATACTGTTTAATTTAAACCCTAATTTAAATTACAAACAAATAACAGTCAGGAGGATGTAACACAGAGACAGCCTCCATATCTTTGGTGTGTAGTGGATAGGATTTTGGATGTAAGCTCTGAAAAAAATTAACCACTTAAAAAATTTAAAATTAAAACACATTTCCATGAATCTCTAGAAATTCAAAACATCCAAAGACAAAACTGTATAGTTTGGTTGAGCTGGTACCCTTTTTTTGGTGAGAGAAAAAAAAAAATTGTATGGACAGAGATCTCCTCTCCCCGATTTATATGTCTGGGGTATGAAAATTGAAAAAGAAATTCTGAGTCTGCCCTTTCATCCCGATTCACTACACCTTTTTTTTAATCTTAGCTCTAAATGGGTTTAGAGCTAGGGAACTTTATAGTATGTGCCTATAAAATAACAAAAGCGTGAAAAATAGGTTTTGCATGACCAGCGTGAACGTTCTACAACATATTTTACAACATATATCACACTATGGTGATTCACTGTCATCCTAAACCACTATGGTCAAACTGACTATGTCATCCATAAGTATATCACTTTATTTTTATTCCCCTTCTCAGTCTAGGACTCTCGGTTCCTTTGGAAATATTGGTACCGCATTACAATGAGACTATCCTTATAAAGTATTTATGAATGGTTATTAACAAGGCTGATAAAATCTTATAAACCATTAGTTAATTATTAAAGACACCTTTCAAAAATCAATGCCGGTTCTGAATTTGACAAGGAACAAATCATTGTGGAATTTTCTTTAATTTAGTGACTTATAGCAGCTTGGTTGAGGCTGATATACCGTTCACATCTTAATTAATAAACCAGTAATAAACTATGAATAAACCATTTACGTGTAGTCTTATATTCAGTGGTACGGGAGTGTTGTACATTGATACAACGCATGCTTTTATTTCTATAAAAGAAAGTGGATATAATTTCCTAAAACTGTTGGTTATTGTAGAATTTCGCCAATGTCATTCAAACAAAAGCGAATGATGTATTTGTTAGGAACTATTTTCAGCAGCTGGTCAATCAACAATTGGTGCTCGAGGGTTAATTTAGAGCAGTGGGATGATGAATGTGGGATGGAGTCAAATTAAATTATAATGTGATCATGGTAATGAAAGACATGTGACACAGTGCAACAGTGTGGCTCATTGAGGAGGTTTTTTTTATAGATTTTGGTCAACAGTGAAGCTCTATGGCAGAGAAGAATACGATTAACTGAGCTGGCAAAATATTTTCTAATTCCACATTTAAGACAGGATATATTCAGATTTCACAGCAAATAAGCTACTACATCACCACGGACAAACTATGTTATCAATAGCCGTGCGCGAAAACCAAGAGCAGGTTCCTTTATTGTCATTTCCTTGCTCAACAAAAAAGAAACAAGCTTGCATGTTTTCAGCCACAAAGTCTAAAAGCTTTTACGTGTATGTCTGAAGGGGAAGCGAATATCCCGCGGTAGTTTGTCTGGAGACTGTACTGTTTGCTATTTCTAAATCTAGGTCCACGTGCGCTCTTGGTGTCCATCATGAACGGTGTACGTAGGCTGCAAATGTTTGACTTGAGGTTTTATTATTGCAACACCACAACCTGTTTTTATGCTTTATTTCTTGTTTTGAGGGGCATAAAATGTAAAGTGTAACATTTTTGGCTCAATTGTTTTACAATGTCTCATTGCGGACATTGTGGCAAGCACTTTTCTTCTTCTTTACACATCATTTTCAAATCTGTGAATGGATGCTGGATTTTTACTTTAGAAACAAGAAAGAAAAAGTTAAAACGCAGGGGTCAATGATTTAGAAGACAATGCAAAAAGGAAATATGCAGGATACACAAAATTCTAATTACTCTTCAAGACTGAAGTAAATAACTGATTTACTTTATCTCCGTAGGTTAATACATTCCACAAAAGTTTGTATTCTGCTTTCTCATCAGGTATTTGAGCATTTAATAGTAGTGAGAGTGGCGGTCACTCATCTACTCTGGCAACATAGGTCCTTGTATGTTTCAGTAGTTTTTGTTTCGAAAATGATTATTGAAAAAAAAATTGTAATTGGATTTTCGTTTTGATATACAAGAATTAAAAAATTCAAAACAAGGCATTTTCACTTTTCAAGATCAAATAGGGATGAGGAAGATTTGTAAAGATTGTTTTGATTTTCATTATCTACTTTGATTATGAAAAATTAGAAATCACAAAGAAAAACAAAAATGCAAAATGCTTATTTCGTGTCTGTCCCTAAGACCAGATGTTGTAAATCACAAGTGCACCAATGAGGGCGGTGCTATTAAAGAACGCGGCAAACAAGAAATAGATGAGAAGTTCTGAAATCAGGTTAATCTTGATCATACCTGCAAATGCACACATCGACCAGCCACAACATTACAACCAGTCACTGGCTCAGTAAATACAAAATGAAGCCAAATACAACTTTCTGATCTAAACAGTAAAAGGTGGCATTCATATTGCTGGACCAATCACAACTTCCAATTTTATGGTGGTCCATGTCGGCATACCACAGTATCAGAACTGTTCAAGTGCAGTCTGGAGTCCACTCCACTTGGGATCTTTATAACAATAAAACTCTGAATATATCATAATCTCCATGATGGACCATGTCGTTAGAAGCTCGATTTCAGGTCTGCTGACGTAATTCATATTAAGAGTAAAGTCCTCAGAGAGTGATGCAGACAAGTCCAGTAGGAAGAGATTACAATCCACCCCTAACTTCTTAATATTGCTTTGAAATGAACCACTGCTGTTAAGGAATAAAGTTATGATTGACAGCGCTAAATGTGATGCTGTTGTTCCCCTTGTTACCGACCACATCCAGAAAACAAACCTGTCTCCTTTTCTATCTCCTCATGATTTTGTTTTAGAAAATAATAAACAGTCAGTTCTTTGTGCATTCTGTAGTCAACAACTACATTACGCGAAATCATTTGTAAGTTGTATACAGCCCACATTGGACACACACACACGCAGAGAGTGCACTCGGCAGGCAGGAACACACTTTTAGCAGTAATGTGAAACGTCTCAATTAGCAATGCGTGTATGATTTGGATGTAGGGACACATTTGTAACGTGAATAGTATAATCATGATTTAATAAAAGTTATTTGTAACTCTCGACGTCATAAACAAGTCACTTCATTTCAAAAGTCAGGTTAAACCCAACAGAAGCGTTAAGTACGTGCCCTTCGATATTGAGCTCGCTAACTAGCTTAGTGAGACGAGTCTTCATCGTCTACAGAGCCAACGTGCCTCCGCCTCAAATCCTCCAGTACTACTGACGTGATTCACGCCAGGACAGGTCTGCTTTGCAAATCATGCCGTTTTACAACACTTTTTTGGACGTCTTGAGGGAAAAATGGTCCCACACCTTAGATTTTTTCAGTCGCGACAAATCATTTCATTATCGGTTTTTGTCAATCACACTGATTATTCGTTGCAGCCCTAATTTGCTCTCCATATGCGTCAATGAGCCTTGGAAACCAATGACCCTGCCTCCACAATTTTTACCTCCCTAAGTAACTCTATGAAGGAATAACTACTGCAGACCAGGAACATCCAGCAGTTTTGGAAAACACGTTTCTTTTCTGCTTCCACAGTTATTATAAGAGTTTTGAGTTGATGTTTAATTTCTCTCTACCTTTGCAGATCCCGGCCCAGCCTCTCCGATTTATCTTCTGGCAACACTTCATACATGTCATCTTCCTCAAGTCTGCGTTTGGATCCGGTGCGGAACAAAGGACTGAGCCACCTGACAGAACAATGACAAGAGTGAGGAGGAGAACTTGGAGTTAGAGGTTAAGTAAGCTTGATTTTATGTTGATCATCATAAGAACCCCAAATGTAAAGCCCTACTCCCTGTCGGAGATCTCATCTCATATTTTCTTACTTTCATAATATTTTTTCCTTATTTCAAAATAACTCAGTAACAGTCATTTTTCCCCCTTCCTTTTATTTGTAATTCCACAAAATATATTTAAAATTTTTTTTAACTTATTTTAACTTTATTGATTGGGTTTGACAACACAAAAAAATAAGCTGTTTAATGTGAAATTGAAAATGTCATCATGACAAATGAATGAGATTCAGATCATATTTTATAATGCATTACTATTGGTAAATAGATGGGATAAAGATGCAAAATAAAGGATAAAGCTGTATAAGGAACATTTAATAGCATTTAAATGATTTGTGACATGCATCGCCATGGTTGCTATAATAACAATATTGTAACCTTTTTATAATGACATGCACAGCACAACATGGTGAAACAATGTATATGCATTTGACCCCATCCCTGTGGGAGTACTGGGCAGCCCCTGTAAGTGCCGATTTGCCCGGGATATGTATAACTATCGACTCGCCGATCTTCCACTTCAGAGACAACAGTGGTTGAGCTGAGATTCTGTCCACTAGAAATGCAGAGTAGAGGCTTCTGTCCACTTGACATAAGAACCCAATCGCACTTTCATCTAAAGGGAAATTTGAAAGGGACCAAACTAACCACACATGTCACATTTCTGAAAAATAAATTGTAATGCTGCCCTTTGACAGAAAAATGTAATACATATATGTAACACAAATGTATGGGATAATCTGAAGGCCAGGGGTGGGGCTTAACTGGTCGGAAGCTGACTGCGATTGATTCATAGGGACATGGACAACAGGTGTGTGAGATTGACAGACAGAGAGTAAGGGGAGAACGAAGCAGGAATTCATTCCAAAATGAATGGAACCTGAAAAGTTTTGTCTGCGTGCTTAAATGTCTAATAAACAGACTGTTGCTGGTTTGCCAGTAGAAAACAAGGCTGGATGCTGATGAAGTTCCCATAGGTTGTGGTGCCGTGACAATAAAATACATACCATACATGTGGCTTCTTTTGGTCATTTGCTTTCACCTCTTGTTGAAATAAATCAGAGTCACAAGTTCTGATATTGTGTGTTGTTTTTTTTGCTAAGGAACACTAATTCACATTACTTCTTTTTGCAATGGCATAATAATATCAGAATTCTATCTTTTTTGATTAGGCTATAAAACCTGGTAATACAACAATATTTTTCTTAATTTAACATCGATTAGTTTGAAAATATGTTTTTAGAACAGGTTTACTGTGAACAATGGCGTTATTAAAAAACTGTCATTATTACATGGCGTGACAATTTCCTTTAATAACAAAATAACCCTGAAAATGAGCACTTAAGGACTTCCTGTAATAAAAACCAAGGCTAAAACTATAAAACAATGAACGTTCCATAGAATTTGAGATGCTTGTGACGCTCGTGGTGCCATGATAAGGGTTAAGGACGTATTTCTATGTGCAATTTAACTTTTAAAGATGAAGGGATTAAGGTGTGAAGGACCCCAAATATCATGATCATTTTTATTCAAAGTATGTTAAGTATCTGAGAAAGGAAATGGACCCACGTGTCCCATTTTCTACAGCAGCGGAGTTAGTCAACTTAACCAAAGCTAGTGATTCAGCAGCAAACTTTGCGTAAACACTCCTGGAATGATGTCAGGGGATGTTCCTGATTTACTGACAACTCTTCCCCAACAGAGAAGTCATGGAACAGCACCGCACTATCTACACTTAAACGTTCCATTTACCTGGTGCTGGCTCATACCCCAGTGGCGTTAAGCAGAAATCACTGTTTCACTCATCAAGGAGAGCCGTTGCCACATGGCTCACATTCTGTTCCCCATCCTCCGGGTTTGTCGACTTACCAGAAGAACACCTTGGAAAAGAGGCCCGCTGACGCTACCGGGTTGGTTTTGGCAGGTTTACTGATTTCTTCCATGATAGTCTGAACTGCCACGGTAGTTTATCCCCACCTTTTCCCCTCTGTAAAGTGCTGCTCCGCTTTATGTGGCGTGATGACGGCGTGAATACATAACGTTTGTCAGCCGGCAAAGTAACGTTACGTGATCCTGGTAAGGAACCCACGAACTAAGGGCTAGCACGCTTCAATGACCCCGAATCAGCTTCAATGACCCCGCCCCAAGAGTTCTGATTGGCTGAGGAGAATGATAGTCTCATATTATTGGCTCGCCCTGACACTCTGCCTTCCTGCCATTGGCAAAAATGATCACAGCGTGTTTCTTATCCACTAGCTTTAATCTACAGGAGCTTGGTTTATTATTGGGAAAACGTGAGCAAACGGGAAAACTTCGCTTGAGATAAAATGTGGTAATAACTCACTTTAAACATACAGGTTTAATAGAATTATCCATGAAAGCAAACATTCTAATAAGTTAATTATTAATTAGTCATTTTGCACCAAACCATATCATAGTGTTTAAGATAAATTGTTAGGTTAAGATATTACTGATTCCTTACAGTTTAGTGGCCAATAAAATGGGTAAAAAATGTAAAAGTGACCTGCCTTGTGTGTCAGAATTACTCAGCAAAATCTACACTTCCCTTATCTGCTTGTTGCTCATTCAGACACTCAGGGACACGCACACACCCGCTCATACACACACGCAGGCACACACGATATCAACTTCTACAGACATGTTATGACCCTCTCTCTGTAACGTGACATAACAAAGTCACATTTGTCACTTTTGATAAGTGTCTGACTTGACTAGAAGCAATTTTAGCGAAATAGGTAATTGCTTAATGATAATTATTGAGTGAATAATTTTTTAAAATAAATTGCAACCAAAGTTCATTTATGTTTGCCTGCTCTCTCACACTCCTTTTGTTTCCTAAAACAAACGGAGAGACACGTGGTGTACACAGGCGAACAAACACACAGGATATCCTATAAATAAAGAGCAGGCAATGGATGACAGTTTACCGCTGACACACTACAGGTGGTTCCTGCACTGATATAAAATACCTGGGAGAGAATGGATTGACCCATCTCCTCACTGCACTCACATGACTCACATGACTCATGACTTAGCACTTTGAGATTTGATCCAAATGTAAAGTGCATTATAAATTAAATGTATTATTATTATGATTATTATGTCTCACATCTCCATTTAACCGCCTTGCATTTCAAAGTTCAATGAAACTTTCAAAGAGACCCTTTTGCATGTGACCAAAGTAGAGTAAATGAACCTGACACAAATAAAACTTGATAACAGACTGGATCGTCCCTGGCCCTTACACCTTGCATTTTATCATCCTGTGGATGTTTAGCCAGACAAACGGGTCGAAGGAGAAAAACCAGCAGGAGATTATAGCAAGCAGCTGAGCCTCACGCCAAATAACATTCATCTGCGGAGGATCAGCACTCCTGTCCGATGCGACTCGGATCACGTGGTATAGGCCTCCACATATTTTCAGGTTCTTCTCTCCCTTCAGTGAGTTGGAAGAATGAAGTCTTTATCTTATTGTTTCGATTTGGATGAAGGAAAAAAAGAAAAAAAAGATTTGACAAGAAATGAGTAATGACAGGAATCAAATGGTTATGGTGTTTTTATTGATGTTAAATAATTGTCATCCATTTATGTTCTACAAGCTGTTACATAAATCTTTTAAATCCATCCTCTTACATATTCTACTTTGATACTATATTGAGGATCTACTCGTGATAAGACAACGATTAAGTGCTGCACACATACCACAATTACTATCTTCAAACTCCCCCACCATACACTTTCATGTAGAATTCTTATGAGTTGCTTTAAGAAGAGCTCCAGCAGGCAAAAACAAACAAAATATGCAACCGACCGAAAATAATGCAGTTCTTCCTCTCACGAGGTATAAAATAATGTAAAAATAAAATGATCCTATTATCATTTTTATGCTTTTGATAAACGAATAAATATCTGCCATAGAATAATTGTTGATATTTACACTTATTCCAGTACCCTAGTATTTGTTTGGGTACCTTTAACTTCCACCAACATAATCCTAACGGTATTACTATACTTATACCATTGTATGAATTATGGGTACTTTAGGAAATCTAATCTAATAGTATTAAGCTCTATTTTCTGATAACATTTTCTGATAACAATTATTCTTACTCCTCCCGGACAATGGAATGGTTAGCTCATCAGCCTATTATATGTATCATCTTAATGGGGTGTCATCAACAGGTTTACAGCGTTAACAACATGTTCCTGTTGCTCCACTCACGAGTTTCCAGGAAATCTGCGACTGCTCAGCAACAGCAACCAAGGAATGACACTCTAAAGACTTCAGGTATCAAGAGATTTAGGTAACAATGCTCTTGGAAACTTCACACTGAAATATACTGACATTAAACCCCTGGGTTTATTTTCCTGGAATGGGAAGAAAGTGTGGGTGGTTAAATGAGGTCGACCTCTCTCCGAAACATCAGCCACCTGCAGTTAAACCATTTCTTAAAACATTCTGATTATTCTCTCTCCATAAAAAGAGATTAGATGTAATCCTTCCTTGAAAAATCTCAGCAATAAAAGAAGGTGACTCTTAATCCTGGAAACGGTTTTTCAGCAATTAATTACTAATTTGACTAATCAGAGCATGGCCTCATTCTGTTCAGAATTTATTTAGGTTTCCAAATCGCCTTTCACCTGTGAATTTATGAACTATTTTCTTGTATTATTAAATTTTTCCTGTGACCTGTAAGTCTTTATTCTTTCTCTCCACTCTTGTCATTGTTTTTTTCATTCATTATATCTCCGAGAAGTCGGGGATATTATGGAATCGTCATCGCATCTGCGTCTACGTCTGCTGTGTTTGCCGCGTTTTAGCTTTGTAACTCAAAAATTATGTTATGGATCATTTTCAGATTTTACACCTATATTGATCATTGTGTGATTTTGGGAAAGTCTGGTTACATATTTCTGATAGGAAGGGGAACTTTATCCGCAAAATTGTCCGGCTTCTCAACCGTTAATATGTTTTACTCCAAACTTGGTGCATAAGATTCAACTCGAGGAGCTTTTATTTACTGTAAGAGTTCATATTTCACTCACTACGGAAAGCTTTTTATGAAAAACACAGTTTTTCAGATATAACTTCCTAACCATTGGATCGATTTAGTCCAAATTTGGTGTGTATGAATTGACTTAAGGAGATCTATAATTATCTACGATAATTTTATGGTAGTTGTTTATATTTTACTCACTGGAGGGCTTTTTTTTCCAATGAAAAGCTGTTTTCCGGACCTAACTCAAGAAATATTTCATTGATCATTTTCAAATTTTATACCTAAGTAGAACTTAGTGCGAGGAAGAACTGGGTTGATTTTGGGGAAAGGTCGGTTGCACATTTTCTGACACTAGCTTTATTGCCAAAGGTTTTTAGGCCATCATTTCACAACTGTCCAATCTATCTATATCTATCTTGTATAAATCGTGTTAAACTCAAATAGCACATATTTTACTCACTAGGGGGACGTTTTACAAAACAACAATAACTTCCTTATTGTTGGTAAAATTTAGTACACATTTGGTGCATATGAATGAAATGTAATAGATCTATCATGTATATGTTGTTTTTTTCCCTACTAGTTCTTTTTTTACTCACTAGAGAAAACTTATTGTTGTTTAGATTTTGGTGCATAAGAATTAAGATTTATCTATTATACGTTGTCACTTATTGTTATAGTAAATATTTTACCAACTAGGGGGAGCTTTTAACCAAAACAATACGGTGCACATAACTTTACATTTAATTTGAGGAGTTAAATCTTGCTTGTAAAAACCAGGGAACCCTGAAACAGGGTTCACATGAGGCCGTTCAGGTTTTCAGGAGCTTTTTTTCCCTTTTAACGGCGTCATACCTTAGAAAAGAACTGGGGTCATTTTTATTGTTTTTATTTTTCATCTCCCGTATGTTTCTGGACATCTTGCTGTTGTTGATATTTGAAGCATTGAATCCTACAGTAACACTCAACCAATGACAACTTTCTCACAGAAAGTGCTGTTAGGACTGCCAACGCAGAGAACAGCATATCACAACAATGGGAAAAACCCACACTCTGATAACAAGAGACAAAAAATCACAGATAACACAAATAAGTAAGTAGAACCATCTAACTGAATAAAACACAGTCACTGGGCATATTTGAGTGGTATTGTGTGTACATTTGTATTGAACAAGATCAAATAAACTAGAATTAAAATGTTTGTACAGTTACAATTTATCAAAAATGTAACCTGCTTATATCTTTAACAAGGACCCAGTTATATCATAATTTAAACCCAGACTGTGTACATTCTGCAGGTTGAGTTTTTCACCATGAATCTATTTCATTGAAAATACATGACATTTAATAAAATAAAGTTGAAATAGAATATATTGCACTGCCTGTATTAGTGTGATGATGACTTTTAACATATATTTATCACAACCAACCAAAATCTGGAACCTGCAATAATCAAAATACAACCAAACCTGCTGCATCAGACGGACATTAACAAAAGACTTAGTACAATGTTTGCTGAAAAAAATACTCATGGTTGCAAGTGAGAATTATTATTACGACAATATCAAATGATAAAACTGTGTGGGAGAACAGCGAGAGTAGTGCAGTCTGTGCAAAACAGAAAATATCTATCTTAAAATAAATAGCCAATCCAAGCTACAAGTCTCACAAGACCAGATCCACACCCGACCAATTATGCCAGCAAACCCCTGAAGATATTGAATTTAGACAGCGTGTATTTTGCCACCTATGGATATTAACTCATTTGTCAATCAAAACTTGTTCCTTCAAAGTCTAGTTTAACCACACGCTTCAAACTAATTACAAACAAATAAATGATGGCGGCGTTGCTTGAATGCGGAGTAATGTTAGTGTAAACCTGTGAACTACTGAAAAAAAGAAGCAACGGTGAATGTCTGCAGTTATTTTATCTGTTTTCAAGACAGCTGGGCACAATGCCAATGCACGAGTGATATGCAGGTTGAAGGTTTGCAGATTGTTCTGAAACACAAAGATTTTACTCCCGCCATGCAGGTAACGGAGGCCTCTGGTGGTGAAGGTTTGTCTGCGTGTCTGTTTGCAACTTTGTTGAACAGTTAAGGACCAAATACGATAATGTTTTATGATTGTTAAGGTACTGCTTTGAAGAACAATCCATTTGATTTAGATAATCATCATCCGGACCCAGATTTTTTTTTAAAAGGATTCTCTACCAAGTGTTTTTTTTCATAAAAAAGTTCCCCCTAATTTGTAAATTGTGAACTATTTGGGTAAAATGTTATATACACAAGAGTAGACCATACTAGATTAATAACAAGCTAATAAAAATGAAATTCCAGGTTCTGTGAGTTGCTCTTGATGCTGTAGGAGTCTAATTATAAGGTTATAACTGTCATGTGACCCTTCTATCAAGGTGCAATGACATAATGGGGAAACTAAACAGACTCTGTGGTGGTTTGCGCTCTCCGTCTGCTGTGAAGTTGTTCAGAAAACAAAGTATTGAACAAATTTGCTCTTGATAAAAAGTCCATGTGGCGCATGCATGATTATACAATCTCATTGTAATTCTTCCAGCAGGTCTTGAGATAGCTGTTAAGAGACACGTTGAAACCCCAGAATCATCGAGTCTATAAAAACACTGTTCAGATAAACACTTTAATAACAACATTATGGTATGGTACTGATGAAGAGGAACACGAAGCTCACCTGATAGTTGCAGGACAGCATCTGCCAAAAGGGTTGGAAAGAACTGCACAGGATAATTGTCAGATAGTAAGAGGCAGAGAATTGTTTCCTCACATAGAAACCGTTTTTCCTTTATACCAGTTAATGAACTATAGCGCTGTAAAACCAGTGCCAAACGACTTAGTGCTGCAGCTGAAATCAGGACTTGACATAGGGCTTCTAAACTCTAATGCAGATTTTTGAAAAGGTGCATAAAAGTTTAACTTTGCAAAGTATCAAATATCACATTATTTATCCGTTCATTCAATCCATGAAACAAAACTGTCTTGTCTCTGTCTCTCATCTTGTGTTGCTTCGCTGTCAGAGACTTTTCAGATCCTTTCAATTAAAGGCTTCCTCCTCCTGCAGATCCCCTTGCACACCGTGCGGAGTGATGACTCGTATGCACTCCTCCCACTACCACCCGTTCACAAGATACAATAACTGATTCTGTATCAGGGAATCACATGCATTTAAAGTTTTGGTTCTCAGGCATAGACTGTTGGTCCAACGGGTCAAGGAGAAGAAAACTTTGGACACACCAGTCGTGGATCAACCCCTTCTACCTCCTCTCTCTCATTCCTCAGTGAAAGATCTCAGTCCTGTCCCGGTCCCCGGACCGCCAAGCCACAGGAGAAATGGCCAGCATGGCAACAGAGATTGTTGCCTTTCTCTTAACCATCTCAGGCTGGATCCTGGTGTCATCCACCCTGCCTACAGACTACTGGAAGGTGTCCTCAGTGGATGGGACAGTCATCACCACAGCTACTTTCTGGTCCAATCTATGGAAGACATGTGTGACTGATTCCACTGGTGTGTCTAACTGCAAGGATTTTCCTTCCATGCTGGCTCTGGATGGTGAGTTCTGAGACCGCTGTTGCTGTAACCAATGTACGATCTGTTTCTGACATCATGGAGCAAACACATGTCATATTTTACTTTTTGCATTTTGTTTGTGGAATTCTGCATCTTTGACTCCCCAGTACTGACGCCCAAAGCGTTGAAGCACCTGTTGTTCGTGCAAAAAAGGACTACCATCGTCAAGAAATACTTTTGTAATGTGATATTTTCCTTTCCCTGGCTTCAAGCCACAGATGTACAGAAGTACAGCATGTTGGGTTAAGGGTTACCTGAGCTGGATCGAAATAACCACCTTTTTTGTCTGAATGAAGCAAACTGAGGACGTCATACAGCCACAGAGAGGTCACTGTCTTATGAAACTTCCTAGCAGCAAAAAGAGAAATTGTAGATCATTCTATTCTAATGTCTCAACTCTTATCTGTCGTCACTTGCTGTTGAAAATACAGTAGATGTCGATTCTCTTACAAGCCACAAATTCAAACTCTTCAGCAAGCTTCTAGCGAAAAACAAACGTTTCCAAAAGGCTGCTAAACGGTTGACTATATTCACCAGCTAATTGTTAACTGTCTTCGCCTTCAATTTGGGGGTGGGCGGGTCAAATAAAGTGGGTTTATTATTTCCCAAATCCTGCTGCCTCCTTCCTCAGGAAACAACCACCTAATTTAATCTTTGAATATGATAGAAGTCCAGGGAAAACTGAATTCCCTAACCTCTTAAAGAGTTTGTAGAATCAGTTTGTAGACTCTTAGCTCAACTCATCTGGAGAATTTTAGACTTTGGTTTCGGTGTGGGTTGAACAAACACGATATCTGTACTGTGTTCATTGTTGAACGTTTGGGATTAAAAGCCAGACCAGTTGCTTTCCTTTTTTCCTTGTATGTAAACTAATCTAGGGGAACTGGCTCTATATATATGTATATATATATTTATATAATTCAAACATCACATTGTTCCATTTAAATGCTAAAATACTTTTTAATGTCAACTCTTCACCTATTCAGGGTTCTACAATGTGCTAAAATCATTTAAATTCTGGACATGAGTTGTTATTTTTTTTATTTTAAGGGGTCAGCTCAAGGTTTTTGAAGCCGTACTTCTAATTTATCTCCCCTCCTCTCTATGTGCGTCATGAAGCCTACATTCAGGTGTGTCGGGGTCTCATGATCACCTCCGTTTGTTTGGGTTTCTTTGGTGCTTTCCTCGCCTTGTTGGGCATGAAGTGCACGAAGATAGGAGGCTCAGACACCACCAAGGCTCGTCTGACCGTCCTCTCAGGCTTCCACTTCATTCTTAATGGTAAACCCCGCTCAGTTTTTATCTCCATGTTTATACTCATGAGGAGAGGAGCATTTGAGCTGAGGATAAGGAATCTGTGCTCGATTCTAGATAACTTTATCAGCCTCGTCTAGTTTGATTTCAATCGTAATGTTTCTTCTCTGCAGGCCTCTGCTCCATGACTGCGTTCTCCATCTATGCTCACAGGATCACCAACGACTTCTTTGACCCACTCTTTGTTGCTCAGAAGTAAATATCCAACATGAACACAGATATTTGCTCAAAAAGTCATACATTTAATTTAGGTTTGATCTTCAAACCCTTCAGGTTTGAGCTGGGAGCGGCTCTCTTCATCGGCTGGGCTGGATCCGTGCTGTGCATCCTTGGAGGACTTATCTTCTGTCTCTCCCTGACTGAAGGCTTCAGTATCAGGTATATACATGCAGCATTATATTTTCTGACATGCAGACAATCTGATTCCACCCTGTCATCATCAACCAGAGCAGGGAGGAAACCTGACAGTAGCTAAATCAATGATGTACTTCATTACTTTAACTGCAATGAAGAGATGTTTAGAGTCAATGAATTCTTTAATCTCTTTCATCATGTTGTCACATGATTTTTAAACATATGAGGGAAATTTTATGATCGCCATTTTGATTACCCATGCAGTCGTTGACAGCTGAATGTTTCCTTTGTTGCTGTCGAATAATAAAGACCTTTCTGAGGTGAAAGTCACCTTGACTGTTGCTTCAAGTGAAAAAATGCCAGCCTTCCCTTTTGGTCCTTATTTAGAGTTTTGTCAGCAGCCTGTAATGGTTAACATATCCTAATATTGTGGATAAAGTCAGAAAGATAATGGGAACAGGAAGTAGGGAAACGATAAAGAAATATTTTATTAAGATTTAGTCCTTTGTCAGTGGGAACAAGTGATTTTCGGAGATCGGATGGCTGACCACTGTAAATAAAATCTAAATTCTTCAGCTATAGAGTATATGAGTTTATTTTTTAAGCATCTGCACCAACTACAAAATAAATTACCATTAAATGATGTGATCCATGTAGATGTAAAAGAATGAACATGTCATTTTATCAAACCTTTAATGTTCTCACAAAAAAGAACTTTGGAAAATCATGTCTTTGCATGTTTTCTTTTTTTTGGAACAATTGTTAATTGAATATCTGAGACACTCTAAATTTACCAAAAAATGAAAAATCGTTAGGTCAAGCAGATTTTAAAACTGTAAAAAATATTTAAAAAAAAAAATGAAATTATGGAAAGTATTTCATGATGAAATTTTGTGTTTCGTAGGAAATAAATCAGTGTCAATTAAATTAGCTCAACCATTTGGTACAGCATGTTTTCAGAAAACTATTTGTCCCTTATTAGACTTTTTTTGTTGTATCAAGTTAAATACGTCTTCACACACTATACTATACTCAAAAAAATCGTAGTTATCAAATAGTACTTGGCCATAGTTAATGCCTACTCCTCAGTGCCCCCTTTGACATGTGGTGTCCCCCAGGGCTCCATGCTTGGCCCCTTATTTTTCAACTTATACATGCTGCCACTGGGTAATTTTATAAACAGGTTCAGTCACATTTTTCCATAAGAAATAGAGACTCAAATGTGCTGAACCAAACAATCAGGGCAGGATATTAATTCATCTTTAATACCAAATACCTGTAATTAATACCATTAAGCCTGGCTGCTTGCAGTATTACAGAAACAAACTTTCCCCCAATGTGGCTTAGAAACATTCTCCCCATGGACATTAAAAAATTAAAAAAATAGATGTCTGAAAGTTGAAAAGACACCTCAAATGTAATTGACAAGGATCAGCTTGCGGGTCCTGCAGGCGGAACATTAATGTGTGCTTTCACTGCACATGCATCACTGAGGGACTACTACTTTTTGGGAGCAGGTTGGGTAATTCTAATTGGTTTAAATGTGTCATCTTTGGGTCAAATATCCAGTACTAAATAATACATTCATGATTCATCCTCAGCTGTGGTGTTTTGTGATAACTAGTGAACTTTAATGCTTTTGTCCAAATAACAATGCAATTCGTAAGAAGTTCCCTATAATGAATAAAATATGACATATTCAACAACAAACTCCTTGAGTGTATTCATATATGTTGAATTTGAACTAAATTGAACCAACGGTTGAGAAATATGGCCCAACTAAACTCCGCTTTACTGTTGGAAATATTCAACTGACTTTCCCAAAATCAATCCTGTTCTTCCTCACACTTAGGTCTATGGGTATACAATTTTAAAATGATCCATGAAACAATGACCATTCCATAATATCTCGAAACTTTCGGGGGTTGAATTAATTTACTAGAAACAGTTTATCTCATATTTCCACAGGGCTCTATTAATAAACAATAGAGAGCATGTTAACATTGCAATCCTACTTTTAATGTCAATCCTCAATTTTTCAAATATTCAAATTCATTCAAAAAGCCTCCTTTTTTTTTTTCAGAGCTGAATACACTCATAGTGGAGATGCATTGTTCGTTACAGCACGCAACACACACAAGAAGACTGTCCACAGCCTGCGAGGGGAACCAGAAGTTCCCTCCAGACAGTTCGGCAGAAATGCTTATGTGTGAAATTGGACTTGTTGTTACATGACCTGATTGTGGATTTTTAAAAAAAATAAAAGTTTGTGTTTTTATCACAAGAAAATGAATTCTAGAAACAAAACCATCTCATCAGTGAAAGCCAATGCTATAATTTCCTTTTATAATCCTCTGTGCCTGAAAGAAATTACTGCAAAGTATCTGATATTTTACATATTTTATTTTATTAGGTCAGATTTCTCCCTCTTTTTTTGAGGCATTTCTATTGCAGACTCTTATGAAAGCTACGCTTGTTTTTCTTTGAGAGCAGGAAATCGAATTTGGCACAAAACACTGTCCAAACTCTCCGGTCACCTTCAACAAACTGAACTTTCCTACCCGTCTCACATAGACTGGACAAATATCGAATCTCTGCTCCATAAAAGATGAGTCTGCAACAAATTTTATTGAATCCCAATAATCCTGGAAGAAGTCACCTTGACAGAACTCGGAGCTTTTGTATGAACTCATGTTATAAGGATAGGATGAGAATTGATTCTATTTTTCACCGTGGGTACCATAATAGAAATCCTGCCAAATTAAAATTTGTTTTTATGATTAGACCATAATAAGAATACTGTTTTGGAAAAACTGAAAATGGGACCAAATATTATTTGAATCAGTTACTAAAAGTATTACTTAAAACAGGGTCACTGCTGGAACTCTAATTAACCTTCACCTGTTGCCTTAAGGAAAGGGAAAACTGCCTTGGTTGAGAACTGAGTTAATATTTCCTCACCAGAAGAACAGATCATATGAAGGCTTTTCTTATTTTCTTAGCCTGGACTGTTCTGACTTCCATGGGTCACTAATTCACATCTGACCCCGTCATGGCTATGCAGAGCTGGAAGCCAAGCCCTCCTATCACTCATCCATCTCCACCAAGGGATTATAATCAATCGGAACCCGAGGTTATGTTACACTAAACATCTTGGCCCGGAGGATGGATACTTGAACCGGCTGACAGAGGGCAGTTTCCCTGTGTTCTCTGGCAACTTGAGTGTCAGGTGTCCTGGGTTCGGCACAATGGTCTCTGATTTGAAGGTGGCATTGTTTGGTCTGATGTCTGCATGGCACAGCGGTTTATTCAAAACCACAACATTTATTCAAGAAACTCCTTCTTGTTTCTAGCTTTTATATGTTGAGGGAAAATGTGACATATACACCAATCAGCACTAACATTAAAACCCCCACGCCTGATATTGTTTAGGTCCCCTTTTGATGAAAATAAAACTCTACTATGCAATTTGTGTGTTTTGACACCTTTCAATCGGAACCAGCACAAACTTTTTCAGTTTTTCCATTCCCTAAACGCATCAATGAGCATTGGGCATGACACTATCACATGTCCACTGGTTGTGTACCCATAGACCACCTTGGTGAACAGAAACACCCAAGAAGATCTGTGGTTCTGGAGATGCCCTGAAAAAGTTAGCCATTAGAATTTGTGCCTTGTCAGAGACAAGATTTTTTTTGCTTCCAAAACATTATCATTGAGAACAAAATGTTCACTTGCTGCTGCTTAGAAGTGAGCCCCACTCCCTCGGAGGAGGATGGTTCAACCACAAGAAGAATCTTCAAGAATTACAGCAAGAGAATTGCTGAGGTCAGTTGAATCTTCAACTCAGAGAGTCTAACCAGCACCAACACAAGCTGAGGCCCCTACACCCACACAAGCTGTTTGGTAGGGTAGCAAGAATCATACCAAAATCCAAATATCCACACACAAGCCAGCGCTCCTACAGTTTGCCAAACACAAATGGGATTTTTAAATGAGCATGGTCAAAGGTCAGATGAGACCAAAAAGAAATTTTTGGCAAGAAATATCAAAGATGGGTGTGGCGTAGCAAGAAAGAAAGCCATTGAGAAAAGCACCTAACACCTACTTTGAAGTATGATGTTGGAGCTCTGATTATGTGGGGCGGCTTTTCTTCCAAAGGCCCCGGATGTCTTGTTGAAAGACATGATTCCGTGAACTGAATCAAATACCAGCAAGAAAACTTAAAGTGGGCCGGGTCTGGACCTTCCAGAAGAAAAATGATCTGAAAGAAAACCTCAGACTCAACTAAAGAATGGTTCAGGGATCACAAAATAAAGGTTTTTCCATGGCCATCCCGGTCACCTGACCTAAACCCAATGGAATATCTGTGGGATGCGCTGCAGAGGAGAGCTGAAAAGAGCTGTTACTTTGGCGAAAGCGGGCTGTACAAAATATTAAATGCAAGGTGCCAATCATTGTGGCGACCACGTTTTAGAAAAATATTTTTCCTGCTTCCAACACATTAACCTTGAGCACAAGTGTTTTATACCTATTATATCCCACTCACTGGCAGCTGCCATTTTAACAAGATTATTAAAGTTATTTTGACTTAACCTGTCTTAAGTGGTTTTAATGTGGTTATAATGTGGTTGCACCTCAATGGGTAGAGCGGCCGTCACTCAATCGGAAGATCGGAAGCTAGCTGGTTCAAATCCCAGCAGTGCTGCAAGTCGTAGGGTCTTTGATCAAGACCCTGAAACCCTATCTCCCCGGGGGCTTCAAAGGGGCTGCCCCCTTTCCCTCAGGGCTGGGTCAAATGCAGAGAAATAATTTCACTATGTTGTGCTGTGTATGGCTGTGTGTGATCAATAAAGGATACATTGTTATTGTTATAACCTGACTTAAAGGGCTCAAATGTTATGGCTACTCTGTGTTAAGGTCATTACAAAGGAAGGAATGTGTTTGAGCATGCCATCCTAAAAATAATGTAATTGATAAAATTATGTGATATAAGAGTGCAAGAGTCCTGGGCTTCAAATAAAATAGTATTGGGTGTCACATGGAGTATTTGTCTTTGTCTGGGAACCAATGATGCATTTATTTTTTTGCAAAGGGTAAGATATTTTAGGAGCAGCTGTGGCCCTAGAGCCATATGCCTTCACTCATTTCTGCAAACACACCACCAGAGAGCAGTATTAATGCACTTTTATTGTTGGATGGCAGGTCTTACGAAACCTCACAATGTTTAAAATCCAAAGTTTGTTTTAATACTATCTTTAAATCTGCATCTTTTACAAATTCAACAGTGACGTATGTGTTGTTACATTTTCCCGGCTACTCAAGCTCAGTTCAGGTCATATAAGCATTTCTTTGTTCATTTTGTTTCTTCTTTAGCAATTTCATGCTAATTAAATCCACCCTTTCCAACCAAAATGAAGGTTACCCCTCGTTCCATATTTTCTAATATGTCTCGACCATTACCAATAACTTTTTCATTAGCCGGGAGGACCTGGAAACAAAGGGGAGCTCTTTCATCCCCACCGACCATTCAGCACCTCCCTTACTCTCATTAAGTCAGATTTAACTCTAGTTGTAACTTCACAGAGACGTTACGGTGTAATTATGAGACCCACAGCACAGTGGGCTCCCACTAAAATCACTTATAACCGCCCTCTTCAAGCCGGGGGCAATGTCAAGGCTGATGTTTAGGTCACAGCAGCAGCAATGTCAGATATTTAATGGGAGATATATATAATATATGAAAGCAGAAATTCACAGTTTTCAGCCTTTTCACATGAATTATTTAATTGTACTTCTTTTGAATATATGCTTGAATCTGAAAAAGGATGTAATGTCTTGGCAGCTGGGAGCAGTTGGGTATTCATCTTTTAACTTTAAAGCTCCAGAGTGCTCTTTTAAAGGGGCAGTCCATCAATTTCACACAGGGAGTATTCCTGCATAAAATACAATGTGGTGCTGTGTGCCTGTTAATTTATTTTTATGTATTCAAATGAATTTTTATCTTAAACTTCGTTTGTCTCCACATAATGTGTTATTATATTTTAATATTGTATAAAATGAGTGTCATGGCGAAAACAGTGTGTTTGGTTGGTTAATTGGCAAAAATGTTTCCTTTATTTACAGATTTTAAATTAATTAATTTTCCTAGATATACAACACATTTTCCTAGATTATTATGTGATTATCAATTAAATGTTTTAATCCTTTACCTCCTGGTGATAAAAAGCAACACTATGGAGGTGTGGGTGTAGAAACTCAAGTTGGGTAATCCAATTAAATCCTTATGATATTACTTGACCCTTGTTTCTTATTTAGAAGCTGATGAATAGAAGTCTGGAATAACAATATAAATGGACTTAAACCACTGGTTTGTTTTTCTTAGAAACAATGCATTCTGCTTTATATTATCATTTATGATGAGCTAAGCAAATACACAGTGCCGGTTGTTTAATACTATCATTTGGAGAGTTGAATGGGACATGGCCAAGGGGGAGCATGTACAGTATGGAAAGAATGGGGACCCCAAAAGCGGTGTAGGAGTATTCCATGGTCAACTGTGTCGAAGGCAGCAGACAAATCAAGGAGAATCAGGAGAGAAGGTGAACCATCATCTGCTGCCATCCGTAGGTCATTTGTGACCTGTCACAATTGTCTCAATATTTCAGATCACATAACTTTTAAGTATGACCTATCATGGAATTCGATATAATTATAAAAAGATAAATGTCAAGTGAATGCATTAACCCCCTATATATGTGATATGGACTTTGGTCATAAACACATCTTTTTTTTTCCAAACAAGAGGGAACGATGCAATCTGTCTGATGGGGGCATGAGGTAATAGGAGATAAATGCTTAGGTGAGCACTTTCATTCCAGATTCAGACTCATGGGAACCTGAGTGACAATTGTCTCTCACCCACATGTACAACAACATAGCCTCTGATTTCCACCAGATGCAATTGTTCTCGGCTGAGCAGGAGTCCACTTGGACATCTGGTTGTCTTTGGCATGCATTTTTTGGATGAGTAAGGGACAGCAGCACAAGCTCTTTTGTAGATGAAAGCTCAAATATTGGAATTATAAGTTAGCTCAGTAGAACTCACACCTCTGAGATGCAGACCCGTGTGGTCCAGATCTGGGGTTTCCTGATGACAGTTCTGGGCTGGATCTTTGTGGCCTGTACCATGGCCATGGAGGGCTGGAAGATCACCTCCATCGGGGGCATGGGGGGCTCCTCCATCATTAAGGTAGCTTGGTATTGGTCCAGTCTGTGGAGATCCTGTTTCACAGACTCGACTGCTGTGAGCAACTGTTACGACTTCCCTGTGCTGTGGTCAGTGGAGGGTAGGTGAAACGCCATTTAACAAAGACTCCATCTAAACCACTTTTTCTTTGGACTTAGACTTGTTTCATATCTTTTTGTGCGACTACAGGCTCTATCCAGATAGTGCGAGGTCTGCTGATGTCGGGTCTTTCTCTGGGTATGCTGGGATTCGTGCTCAGTCTGATGGGTATGGAGTGCACCTTCATCGGGGGAAAAGATAAATCTAAGTACAAAAAGATCTACGCTGGGGGATGGTGCCACATAATCAGCGGTAATGTTCAGTTTTTATGAGCTGTTTGTACAAAATGATCAGCCTTTTACCGCTGTATTATTTATTTGAGGAGTTCAATCAGGCGAACTCCTTACAAAACACAGTGGATTGGAGAACTCCAAAAGCATTTTTATTAAAACATCTAAATACATAACCAATGATTGCAGGTTGAAGCTATAGGCACATCATGTGAGTGGGATGTCTTTGATTAGAGATTCGGGGTGTAACTCAAAAAAGGTCATCATTTTTTAAAATTATCTCAATCTTTTCAGCCATAAATTGGATATGTGCCTCTTGATTTTTAGTAGTCACTGATTTTTCTACATTTGAAAATTCAACTTTCTCTTTTTTATTTGATTATCAAGAATTGCAATTCAATTAATTTTTTTAATTATTTTCACTTGATTATGTTTATATTTAAATAAAATTATTATTATTATTATTATTTTATTTCATTATATATATTGTTTATAAATATTTACTTGAATTTATTTTTCCTGCAATAGAGATAGTTTTAACTTTCTTACAGTACATTCAATTTAGTTTTGGTTATGACCAGTTACATCTCGTTGCTATTCATTGTAATTGGTGTGTTTTTGATGTGTTTGTCACTCTTAAGGTTTGCTGTCCACATCTGGATATGCTGTCTATGCAGAGTTTGTGTCAGTAGAATATTTCAGCCCAAACTTTGATGGTTTAAAGTAAGTGAATAGGTTTATATACAACTATTTAAACTGAAAAAACTACGGAAATAAAAACATCTTATCTTTAAACATGACTCTGCTTCAACAACAGGTATGACCTTGGAACCCCACTGTTCCTGGGCTGGGTGGGGTCAGTCTTTCACATGACTGGTGGTTTCTTCCATCTATGGTCGGTGTGCAAGCCGCTCTGTAGAGGAGAAGAGACGTGAGTACAGACACAAGCTGTTCTAACATGTTAGTGTAGGTCAATAAATAACTCACAAACTTCTATGTAGACCAGAAAACTATGAAAAAGAAAGGGAGACTTGTATTTTACTTGATTATTTCCATTTTAAGCTACAATGTGGAGCAATAATCATGTCACGTTATGAGAGCTACAGAAATAACCTGGTAAGAGGAGAAGGAGAAGGAGAATTTATTCAGCTCACTTATGTCATCTGTCTGGTTTGATTGATAGCTTGTC
>JBBDHG010000058.1:0-20000 GCA_037951165.1 Lophius americanus
ATGCTCAAAATTTGGACTTTATTCTCATAATTCTAACTTCATCCTCAGAATTCTGACTTGAATCTCAAAATTCTAACTTTATATCCATAATTCGGACTTTATTGTAAGCGTTCGGACTTTATCCTCAGAATTTTAACTTTATTCTCAGAATTCTAATTTTATTTCAATAATTCGGACTTTATTGTCAGAGTTCGTACTTTAATCTCGAAATTCGTACTTCTTTTTCAGAATTCTGACTTGAATCTCAAAACTATAACTTTATTCTCAGAATTATAACTTTAAACCCATAATTCGGACTTCATTGTCAGAGTTTAGACTTTAGTCTCCAAATTATAACTTTATATATCCAAAATTCTGACTTTAATCTCAGAATTTGGACTTTATTTTCAAAATTCAGACTTAATATAAAAGAATGAAAATAAAAGTAATTCACGTATCCATGTTTGACCCTAATGCTCTTCCGTACCGTTCACCTAGCATTCAAACTGACCTTTTGAACACCGAACAAATAGACCCAAAACAAACGGCATATGGAAAAGGTTGAATGTTTTTGGAGAGATTCTGTGCGGCCCGGTGACCGACCTTCCAGAACAATACTTTGTGCCGGGCCAAACGGAGTGTTTCGTATTTGTGTGTCTGTTTTTACAGGCGGCGATCTCACAAGGAGGGTATAAAACGCATCCAAGTGTCAGCGCAGGAATTCCACACCAGAGTTCTGTTGGAAGGCTCGTCTGATGTGTTTGTTTGGTGCACGCCATGGTTCTGGGTGGGGACGTTCCAAAAATGTCAAACGGACCTCAAAAACAGTCCAGAGTTTGTTTTTAACCAAAGAAACCTCCCAAATGTGAACGACCCTGTTCAAGCCGTTTGTAATCTGGACCCAGGGGCCGACCCAGTGACCCGTTGAAAAGGTGAAAGTGCTTTTCGGGCTGAACAAGGTGACGGAGTTGTCTGACAAGAACCCGGCCCGAAGAGGAGGGCGGGGGGTTCGGGAGTTTGACGGACGGGAGAGGCGATCCAGCTGGCGCTCCTGAGAACAGGGAAGAACAAATTTGTTTGTTTTAAAAAACTCCGAAAGGACAAGTAATAAGTTCTGGAGAGCCGATCCAGAGAGACCCATGCATGGAAGCAGAGGGATGCCGGATCACGGGGAGGCTGTGACTAATAAATCATTTGCACAATTTGTTTTTTAACGTTGTATTTTATTTTGTGGAAGAAAATGACACTTGTGACAGGTTCCGCCCTCCAAAACGGTTTTGTTTTTCTTAAACTCTGGTCCTGGTCTTTTCTCCTCTTGGGTCACGGTTCTGATGGTTCTTATTGTCTCTGTCGTGACCTAGCGCGTGAGGTCATTCCAACCAGAGTAGAAGTGTTCTGACCCGGTTTCGACCCGGCCTGTTTTTGTATTCAGTCCTTTCATTTTGCAGATCGGTTGTTTCTCTGCCACATTATAACGGCGGAGATAATTCGTCCAGCAGAACGCGATCTGATTGGCTGATATTTATATAACCAGAAAAATCGGGGTTATGGATGAATTTATGCCCCCATAGACCTTAACACGAGGAAGAACTGGATAGATTTTAGGAAATGTGGTTGTATATTTTCGACACATATGTTTACGTATATATAAATATACATAATCATATATACGTATATATATATATATATATATATATATATATATATATACACAAACATGTGTTTATATGCATATATATGCATAAATGTATATGTGTTTATATATCTATTTATATGTTGGCGGACGACCTCGTCTGCAATTAGAGAACATTACACTTAAAAAAATAACCGGTAATAAAATTAAATTTAATTAAATGAAGTAATTCTGAGTCTGAATGTTGATGTGGAAGTACTTGATTATAAGAGAGATTTAAAGAATTTGCAAAGCTGTAATTTTGTTGTTTTTTTGACTCTGGGCACTAAATCATGCACTGTAAAACAAAAATGATCAATTAACTTAAAGGAATACTTCAGCTGGTTAATTTAATTTAAAGCAATTGTTGAGTCTAACTTACTTCAACTGATAACAATCGATTAAATTAAGTATTTACCAGTTAATTTAATGTGTTTGAGTTCATCCAACAATTGTCTTTTTACAGTGTGCAACATTTTTTCTTAAAATATTGCAGGAATGTCGAAATTATGCAGCAATAATCAAGTAAAATTTATTGACTGTTTTATATTTTAGGTTTGCTGAAGGCGTTTATTCCTTTGAGGACAAATCATGCACTGTAAAAAAAAACAGAAGAAAATCGTCCAATTAACTTAAAAAGATTTATTCAGCTTGTTACCTAAATGAAAAGGAACTTTTATGCTAATTTATTAATTTAAGTAGTAAATACTTCATTTAATTGAATTTTATAATAGTTGATGATGAGTTCATCCATCATTTCTCTTTTTACAGTGCTCCAGTGAAGGGCAGGTCCAATATATTTATCATTTTTGTAAATGTTTTAGATCCGTTTTCGGCACGCAGTTTGAGGAATATTTCACTTTGGGCTGCCATGGATGTAATAGATCAGAACCAGAACTGCAGCTGTTGTGGAGGTCGTCTTGTGTTTATCATCAGTTCTTTTCTGCATCACTCAAATATGAAGTCATGCATGACGGCCCCTAACTTACCGCATTTTTTACATTCATGACGACCCCTAATTTACCAGCGGTAAGTTAGGGGTCGTCATAAATGGTAAGTTAGGGGTCGTCATAAATGGTAAGTTAGGGGTCATCATTAATGGTAAGTTAGGGGTCGTCATAAATGGTAAGTTAGGGGTCGTCATAAATGGTAAGTTAGGGGTCGTCATAAATGGTAAGTTAGGGGTCGTCATAAATGGTAAGTTAGGGGTCGTCATAAATGGTAAGTTAGGGGTCATCATTAATGGTAAGTTACGGGTCGTCATAAATGGCAAGTTAGGGGTCATCATTAATGGTAAGTTAGGGGTCGTCATAAATTGTAAGTTAGGGGTCGTCATAAATGTAAAAAATGTCTGCAAAAAATATCCGAGGACTTAAAAGGGAAGTGCTGCAAAATCATGACAATAAAAAAATTTAAATAGCAAAACATTAAAACGTTTTTTCATCCTAAAGTAATACGTTGTAACATTTATTATAATCATGTTTAAGGTAACGTGTTTAGATTGAACATATAAAATCTGTAATAGGAAAAAAAAAACTGCTAAAAAAAACTATCTGATTTTATTTTTTTTAACTATAAAACAAAACTTTAAAATGTTTTAAGCTCAGAATCTGGATTTTGACTTATTAAATTTAAAGATGAGACAAATACAAATACTGCACCGTAAACAACTTTAAATTAATGCAAAAATCCAGTAAAATGAGTTTTAAAATGAAGCTTTTACAGGTAAAGAATGTTTTTTTTCTGCTATCTTTTAGTAAAATTGGCGGAGATTAAATACGGATGACCTATGGAGAGAACTAGAGCGTGGTAGAGCGAAATGAAGAACGAAAATTCTAAATTTTTCTGTTTCAAAATGTTTTTATTTTGTAAATTACACACTTTCAGTGCAAAAGATTTACTGATGCATCGTAAAATTGTTTACTTTTTGAGGGTTTTTTTTACGTAATTTCTCCGACAACCAGAGCTGCCAGAACATTTTTTTAAAGTGCGCCCCTGCAGTCTGCATGTCTGTAATAAAAGGTATATATCATTCTATTTTATTTTTTTGCGAAGACTTCGAGGGACAGCCAGGCCGAGCTTTTGGTTTCAATTTGACGTCTGACATCTCATCGTCTTCATCACCTTCTTTCCCTGCTCTCCGCGGGCAAGACCCTCCCCCTCTCCATCCATTCACCCCCCCTCCCCCGGCTCTGTGCCAGCTGCTATTTGGCTGTGGAACGTTATTTGGAATTCACACGCATTTGAAGTGGACACGGAAGGGGCAATTTCTCAGCACTCTGGGGGTGATTTCATTGCTTGAGGAGGAGGAGGAGGAGGAGGAGGAGGTGGGACGGGATTTTTTTGGCTGGGCTAGCGGTAGCTCTCAGAAGGGGGCACTTGGCAAAGTGCGGATCTTAGCGGAGAGAAATGGCATCGGCGCCACGTTTGTGAATGTTCTGATTGTTACAGACTCGCACAAAAATGGCTGGGAGATCTTTCCGGGGGGGGGGGGGTCCGGAGTGAAGGGGCCGAAGGCCATCTCAGGCTTTCATTCCTCTTCCTGTCTGTCTTTTCTTATCGTTCTCTTTCTGTCTTCTGTTTTTTTTCCCGGCAGAGCTGAGTGCTTAGCTCTTCGTCACACGCTGAGAGTGAAGAGGAAGAATGATTCTCATTTAGGGATGGATGGGACATTTTTTCGCTGAAACTGTGCAGACCCTCGTGGGGAAAAGGCACAGCGAGGGGGAGGGGCGGGCGGGTGGGTGTTTGGGTGGAGATGGAAGGGGGGGTACAATGGCTGCACAGTCTGACAAGAAGATGCGATGGTGGATGGGCGCTCTGAGGCGTGAATGAATTGCTCGTGTCATGTGACCGACATGTTTCCGGGAGAGAAAATGGAAGCAATTGAAATTTCCGCGCTGCTTTATTTCAGTGGCTGAATTTGATCTAGGGAAAAAAAATAAATGAATAAAAAAATCGTCACTCGTGGCAAAAAAACTGCAAATGAACTCCCAACTGCCACTTCGCCTGACGCCCGCGGTGGCGATCATTCCACCACGCGGGATATGACAGAAAAGAAAGAAACGTGTTTCTGCATGCTTCCGTTGGTTTCCGTTAAAATGACGTTTTAGAGGCGGTGTCCGTTTGTCTATTTTACAAATCCTCCAAAAAAAAAGAAGGTTGTTTGGATTTTAGTCTGATGAAGACTCTTAATACGTTTTCCTCTGGAATGAATTAGTCGTTACGACTTCTGGCTCCGACTGGAGAAATTATTAGCGAGACCAAGAGGAATGGACTTAAAGAACTTAAAGAACCGCCTCGCCCCGGCTCCCTCTCAGGTTCCCCATTCATTTTGAATTTGACCTTGAATGGACCCGGTTCTAGGATTTATTAGCGACGAACCGGCATCGTCTGGCCCGGAACTCAATGATGGCGAAGAAGGTGAAAATATCTCACTTTCGGTTCCTTCACTCGGTTTTGTTGCGTTAAAAAATGTTAAAAAGTGTTACGGAATATTATAAGTAGATATTCCTGAGTTGATATTAAGCTGTATTGATCCAAGGTTGTAACCCTGACCCATTTACTCAGACATGGTACTGACCCCGAGAACACACCAGGTTATGCCCACCCCCACCCCACACACACCTCCACCCCCACACACCTCCACCCCCACACACCTCCACCACCTCCAGCGGACTGGGTTTGTCTTCCTGTAAGAATGTGTCCCTGAACTGGATCACAAACTCAGACTGTGTGAAAAAAAAGATGTTTAATACTTTCTGTGAAGTTAAGCTTTGTACGGAAGAGGATTAGAGCCACAGTGGGATTTTTTTTTTTGTCCAGAATTCTGACTTTATTCTGAGAATTCTGACTTTATTCTGAGAATTCTGACTTTTTTTTCTGAAAATTCTGACTTTATTCTCAGTATTTTGACTTTAAACTCAGAATTCTGACTTTGATCTCAGAATTCTTAATGTAGTCTGACTTCATTCTCAGAATCCTAGATTTAAACTCCGAGTTCTGACTTATTCTCAAATCCTTTCTATAAACTCAGAATCCTGACTTTATTTTGAGAAGTCTGACTTTAAACTCCGTATTCTGACTTTAATCTCAGAATTCTGACTTTAGTCTGACAATGAACTCCGTATTCTGACTTTATTCTCAGAATCCTGAATTTGAACTCTGAATTCAGTCTTATCTCGGAATCCTAGCTACAATCTCAGAATTCTTACTTATTATTTGGACTTTAATGTATATATTTATATACTGTATAACCGGTACCTGGTACCAGGTCCTTATTTTATTTACATATATGTATATATATACATATATAAGTATACATGTGTGACACATATAAACAGATACTTCATTTGACGGCCGGTCTGCAAGAATCTGAAGGTCGTTTTTTCACTGCAGCAGTACAAAAACCGTCGGGTTGCAGCGAACGACGTAAATTCTGGCGACACAAGTTTGACCTCTAACTGCACCTTATTTCACAATTCAATAAATCCCGACCTACTTTATGATTTCTTTGACTTTATCCCACATCCCACGTCTTCTCTTCATCTTATTTTTCCTACGTATTTTGGGAAAAATGAATGGATCCTCAACGCAAGCCTCGCGGGAAAGCGTCGGATGACGCCGGCGTGGATTCAGCCCAAAACATGTTCTGTCACAACGACTTAAAGTGCGGCCGATAACGATATTCCGGCACAGGCTGCCATATTTTCTCCTTTTTCTGGCCGTCCAGCAGAAGCCGTGATGGATGTGGTTTGTTGCAGGCTCCACTAATTATGTTCCTCGCCACCCTGTATCTTTATGGGCACTTTGTGACCGCGGGAGAAGATAAATCTGCCATCGGTCTGAACACAGAATGAAGACGAACTAAGAGGCAACAATGCATCGTCCTCTTAATTGGACTGAACCGAGTGAACCGGAGAACTCGCGGGGTTTTAAAATTTCTCCTTGGTGGCGCCGAAAAACCAGGTTTCAATGTTGCTTTAGAAAAGGTATTAAAAGGCCTGGATGGCGTCTCCTTGGCACGTAGCCCTCGATGACTCCCACATTAACGCGCCGGCGGCGTCCTCTCATCTGTGAGGACTGAGAGCTTTATACTCGGCTTGTCCTCCAAACACCAAACAAAAGTGTCTTAAGTGGCCAAACGGAGGCTGAAACCATGCAATTTTGATGAAATACATCTCCGCCACCCAACGCCGCCGAGGGTGATCTCGCAGTTGATGCACGCTCAGCGATGAAGGGGCAGCGGGTGCACTCCGCCCCGTGTCTCGCTGCTAAGTCATCGATTGGCGTCCTTTTTCTTGCCTCTTTTCTTTTTTTTCAGGCGGATGCTTTGTGCTCGGGACCGATATGTGTTCTAGAGCGTGAGATAGAGTGAGAGGACGGAGGAAGGAACAAGATGATGATGGAAACATCAGATTGATGATGAATAAACGAGCTCTGATCAATAATGCGAAGCGCGGGCGTGACTCCGGATAAATAGACCAAAGTTTCCCTTCTTTCCTCAGATGAAATGGGCCGCAAAGAATCCCCTTTACGGAATTTCAATCCTTTTCTCCCGGAACTATTTAATGGAGAAGAAATGAAAGTCAATTTACTGTGAAGATTATTTGTCTGCCCGTTATTAAAAAGGACAATGAAAGAAAATGTGATTTTCTTCTTTGTTCCACTCAAACTGAAGAGCAGACATTCTTCTTCACTGATTCTTTCTTATTTATGCTAATATTTCCCGACGCCACGCTCACGATAATGGACAATCGAGCATGTGAGGATAATGATAAGTGCTAGCCAGCAGTGACAAGCTAGCAGTAACAAGCTGTCTGTAAAGAGGTGGCTGTAACAAGCTGGCTATAACAAGCTAACTGTAGCAAGCTAGCTGTGACAAGCTGGCTGTAACAAGCTGGCTTTAACAAGCTAGCTGTAACAAGCTGACTGTAATGAGCTTGCTTTAACAAGCTAGCTTAACATGCTGTCTGTAACAAGCTAGCTGTGTCAAGCTGGCTGTAAAAAGCTGGCTGTAAGAAGCTGGCTGTAAAAAACTAGCTGTAACAAGCCGGCTGTAACGAGCTGGCTTTAACAAGGTAGCTGTAACGTGCTGTCTGTAACAAGCTAGCTGTGACAAGCTGGCTGTAACAAGCTGGCTGTAACAAACTGGCTGTAGAAAAAACTAGTTATAACAAGCTGGCAATAACAAGCTAGCTGTAACAATCTGACTGTAATGAGCTTGCTTTAACAAGCTAGCTGTAACAAGCTGACTGTAATGAGCTTGCTTTAACAAGCTAGCTTAACATGCTGTCTGTAACAAGCTAGCTGTGTCAAGCTGGCTGTGACAAGCTCTCTGTAAGAAGCTGGCTGTAAAAAACTAGCTGTAAAAAGCCGGTTGTAACGAGCTGGCTTTAACAAGCTAGCTGTAACAAGCTGGCTGTAAAAAATACAGTTATAACAAGCTGGCTATAACAAGCTAGCTGTAACAAGCTAGCTGTGACAAGCCGACTGTAACAAGCTAGCTTTAACAAATGATGGATGGGCTAACAATGACCAGCAATGGGCTACTGTTGGAAATTAGCTCTCGCTATAAAGTGCAGCTCTTTGGACGCCGCTTATGCAAACTGTCAATTTTCTTCTGTACTTGTGTCTTACAAGTAAATTTATTAATACATTATAAATTAAGCAATTGTATAGTAAATAAAGATGGACCCCACGTCGAGGGCAGAACAGGATTTTGAGATTTTATTATTCACTCATTTGATAGAATTCTGAATAAACCAACGGAATAGAAAATACTAGAATTACTGATTAAATTCAAAGTAGATCATTTTTATGTTTCCCTCTCCATCAGCAGAGTTTCACGGGATCATTTCCAGTGAAAAGTTTTCATTCACGGGCGTCAATAACAGCCTGAGAAATAGATTTTCCAAGTTGCAAATTACAACAAAAAAAAATCAATATATTTTTAATTAACAATATCTACAGATTTTTTTTCTTACTTAATACAAGTAAAGAAAAAAAAATTCTTTATAACTTCTTTTTCAAGGAGAATTCTTTTATTCCACTAAGTGTTCCGAGGAATTTGAACGATTGCGTTAACTCACGCATACGATGACTAATAAAAGTAGAGCGCCAGCTACAATTACGACCAAACCTGTAGTTTCAGGATTAGCTCCCAGATTTCCTTTGGGGCTTTAAAACAACAATGAAGTGAAAAAAAAAATGATATTTTTCGATTCCTGCTGGGGGTTTCCGGGTCAACTCCACGCAGCTAGACCCCAGACCAAACAACGCTAGTCTGGACAAACACTAGCGGAGACCTTTTAATAAGATCTCCAAATAAAGCCCCATGATGCTTTAGGAGCCGAGTCCACACCTCAAATATTGCGGCTATGCTATGGAAACACTGCTGGACGTACCTTTATTGAGCGCCGACGCTCCTCGCACTTCAATCAATGCCGAACACGTCCCGACCAGCGCGCCATTCATTACCCGACATTACAAGTAACGCTATACCTCAGGCTTAAACACGGACATCGACCTGAGGGGCCGGTTAATGATGGAAAAATGATATCATTTGCTGAAATGTTCCTTCGTAAGCTGACCCCGAAAAACCAGACGGGGGTCTCTTCATCTTGACCACGTCGGCTATTGATTTCCTGTGAGGATAATGACTTTTTATGTCTGTAATATATGAGGGGGGGATCTTTGATGGAGGCTGATCTGTTTGCTCACCGTGGCCCACTTTCATTGCCATAGTCGGGGGAGTCGTACGGTGGGGGGGATGCGGGGGGGTGCTCGGTGGACTACGGTGGCCCAGAGGTGCATTACAAAACTATAAATGTCAGACGTCAGAATGGAGAAATGATTTGCAAATTTACATGATGTCAAACACTTTTTACCCAAAGAAACACAAGTTGTTGTTTTTTTTAGAAATAATAAAGTATTAAATTAAAATTAAATTGAGCAGATATTGAAAATGTAAAAAAAACAGTAAAAAAGTTAAAAGTTGAATCGACTCATTAAGGTCCAGTTTTTCTCTGCATTTTGGTGAAGCTAGTTCGTGAAATAAACTTGAGGTGAGATAATCTCTGTAAAAACTCACAATAACAAATTATAGATGATTCAGAACAGCAAAACTTTTTTTTCACTTTAGTTTATAAATGTGGACAGTTTGGTGAGTCTAGAACTAATAGTTTGTAAGATGTTTTGCGCAAATTAACAAACCGAAAACTTTATCCCCCGTCACTTTAATCTATTACTGGGTTTGTCCTATTTAAAGGAGCATTCTGTAAAATTTAAGGGTATATTTTAAATAAATGGACTACGGCTTGAGAAGTTATGGCCGAAAAACTTTTGGCGATAAAGCTCCCCCTATTGTCGGATATTTACAGCCGAAATTTCTCCAAATCAATCCAGCTCTTCCTCACACTAAAATCTATGTGGCTTTAAGATTAGAAAACGATCCATGAAACAGTTTTTGAGTTACGGCGTTGAACACGAAGGATCCGAGGCGGTGGGGAGGATTCCATAAAATCCATCATTGTGTTTTTATGAGTGTGTAATCAGCTATAAGGACAGTTTTTCTGCTTGTTTCTTTTAGCTGAGAAAGAGAAAAGAGAAATTATATATATATACACACATGTATACACATATACATACACACATACATAGGACATATAGTGTGACTGAAAATAAACATGTACATTGAAATAAAGGACAATATTTAATGAAAATATAGAGAAAAAAGAAAGATTCCGATCTGAATAATCACATTTATGTATGAATAAGAGTCAGAATAGTCCGGTTAGAGAACAGTGGCGGTCCTGTTGCTGCTGTCACACAAACAAACAAATAAAGAGTTCTATCGACTTGGCGTTTGGAGAAAAGGTTCATTCTGGCGTTGAACGACGGAGCGGCTCCTATCGGCGAGCAACATCGTCCGATAAAAACGAAAGGAATCTTTCGGGGGACGGAGGATTTTATTCCATCTATTGTCTGCGCGCTGTGGCTCTGACCTTTGACCCCTGGCTATTAGTTGCCTGTCATGTTGGCTATACAGGAAATGAATTCTGCTTCTCACTCTGATATTGAGCAGAGCCGGAAAAAATGTTTTTTATTTGAGCAGAAATCTGAGATCTGTCATTGATTCAACAGAGAACGAAGTTTCACCGCTATAAATCTTTGCATTGGGTCCGTCTCTTTTTTTTAAAAGACATTTAATATCTTTAATATTGTTATTACATCTTTATTGAGTTTAAATCTTTTATTCTCTCCTGAAAAAAAGAGAGTATTTAAGAAGTATCTGAATATGTTCCTTATGTGATGCATTTACACCAGATAACTTATATTATATCTGACATTTAAGGACTATTTACGTTAAAACATGACGGGAGAATGGGCCGTGAAAGGACCGGCGGTTCTGTGCACCATCAGCAGTAATGCGGGTTTTGTATCGGTCCATTGTGGTGAAGAAAAAATACATTTCTTTGCACTAAATTTGGAATCAATTGTACCAACTTTTGAAAAATTATGAACACTTTTCGAGATAAAGCTCCCCCTGGTGTCGGAAATATTCAGCCTACCTTTTCCAAAATCGACCCAGTTCTTCCTCATCCTTAGGTCTGTGAGGGTCTGACGTTTGAAAATGATCCATGTAAGAGTTTTTAAGTTATCGCATAAAAACGAAGGATCTGCGGCGTTGGATGATGCCTCTGAATTTAATGGGTATTTAAATACAAACAAAAATATATGCAATAACTTCAAATAATAAAATGTTTTAATTGGTTATTCAGTTTGTAGGTTTTGGGTTTTTTTGTTACTTTTAATGCTTTTTTTTCTTGTTTTTTATTATTCTATTTTATTGTGGTTCATAATTTTATTTCTGCTTTGTCGTCATTTTCTTTTTCTTTTATTTACTGTTTTGTTTGTTTCATTCATTTTTCTTTTTTTACGATCTCGTCTTTTAATTCTTCTATTTTATTGTTTTTTTTATGTTCTCTTCTTCGTCGTCCTTTTTCTTTTCTTTTTCTTTTTTTCTTTGTTAGTTTAATTCATTTTTATTTTGTTATATTATTTGTCTTTTTATTTTTCTATTTTGTGTTTTTTATTTTATTTGTTCTTTGTCGTTATTTTTTTTCCTTTTTCCTTTTTTTTATTGCTTTTTATTTTGATACAATCTTGTCTTTTATTATTTATTTTTTTGTTGTTTTTATTGTTTTTAAGGTTACATTTTTCAATGATGTCATCATTTAAAAAAAAATAATTATTTTTTCAATTTTCTTCATTTGTTTTTTGTATTTTACAACTTAATATTAAGGTTAAGACTAAAGGTTTATTTTTCATTCTTTTAAACCCAACTCAAACCGGATGTTTCGTACCGCCTGCCAGAACTTCTCCACTGATACTTAAAGCCGTTCCCAAACGACTGGACTGACGACACTTCGGTAACGACGTTAAGCTGGACCGAGACCAGGAAGTGAACGCGATGATAATAATCCCAAATCGGGGGAAGCCGTCCGTGAGGGGCTTTCGGGATCTTGACCTATCGCACACGGTTTGGGGGCCGTGTGGCGTCCAGCAGCAGCAGCATGGGGTCATGTGGTTTTGACCTTTTCTGAAGGGCAGCGACAAATGTGGCCCGGTTCTGCTGAGCCGAGAGAAACTAGCTTTGAACAAAAACAAAACAAACCTGGCAGCTACCCAATAAAGAAGAAGATGAAGAAGAAGAAGAAGAAAAAGAAGAAGAAGAAGAAGAAGAAGAAGAAGAAGAAGGAAAGGAGAAGGAGAAGGAGAAAATAAAGTCTCCACTTCCTTCTCAGGGTTAATGGATTTTTTTTTTTTTCTCTCTTTGACTTCCAATTTATCTCATTCTTATTGGCATTACCCTTTTTGGCGCGGTGCCCCAGCGGGGTGGAGGAGGGTTGGGTGGAGGAGGCTGGGCGAAACACGAGACGGTAATGAGATTTCACAGACGTCCCAGCATGCAGAATTTCTGACGATCATATTACTCCGAGTCGATAACCGACAGAACGGATTACATCAGGCCTCCGCCGCGGATCAACGGGTCCAGTGGCGTGAGCCGCTGTTTTTATATATATATAAATATATACATATATATATATATACATATATATATATATATATATATACATATATTTTTTTTTTATGTATGTATAAATATATGTTATATGTTTATGTATGTTTAAATATATACATGTATATATATATATATGCGTGTGTATGTATATATAAATATATATAAATATTATAGGCCTTAGATAAAAATAATATTGAATTAGTTGAGGATAATTCTTGTTATGATTAATTCCTTATATATACATAGATTCTATATATGTTGTATATATGTTATATATATAATCTATAAATATATATTCTAAATATACACATATATATATATATATATATATATATATGAATATTCTACATTTTTGTCGACTACTAACTACTAAAATAAAAGAACTATAATCATTTTGACATTATTTTCTTTAAAATTACTGTTTTGTTTTGTAAAGTATTTCACAAAACAATATCGTAAATTAAACACCGGTTTAATTAATCTTTCTATTTATCGTTTTATTTGCCGTGATTTTACAGGACCACCATGTTTATTTCACTTACGACATATTTTATGTTTATATCTTTTTGAAAATGTATTTTTTTATATCCGATTAAGTCGTTTATTTAAGAATCTCATCATGTTTCCGATATTTCAGGCAGACATTAATAACGTGCTGAAAGTAAAAGGGAACAATCTTAGAACACATACATTTATTCCATCTGTAGACTTTTATTTTTATCTACTATTTAATGTTCCTGCTGAGACGGTCGTCAAAACGGACTTGTAAGGAAGTTTAATGAGAAAAAAGTAATTAAGTCTCCTCTTCTTCATAGAACCAAACTTTATTCTTCCCCAACGTCAGTAAACATTAAACATTAACAAGATGGCCTCTGTGTGTGTGTGTGTGTGTGTGTGTGTGTGTGTGTGTTTGTGTGTGTGTGTGTGTGTGTGTGTGTGTATCTGTGTGTGTTTGTTTGTGTGTGCGTGTGTTAGTCTATATGTGTGTGTGTGTGTGTGTGTGTGTGTATGTGTGTGTGTGTGTGTGTGTGTATGTTTGTGTGTGTTTATGTGTGCGTGTATCTGTGTGTGTGTGTGTATCTGTGTTTGTGTGTGTGTGTATCTGTATGTGTTTGTTTGTGTGTGCGTGTGTTTGATTGTATGTTTGTGTATCAATGTGTGTTTTTGTATCTATGTGTGTGTTTGTTTGTCTATGTGTGTGTTTGTGTGTGCGTGTGTTTTTTGTTTCTGTGTGTGTTTTTCTATGTGTATGTGTGAATGCGTGTGTATTTTTGTATATGTGTGTTTTTATTTGTGTACGTGTGTATTTTTTGTTTGTGTGTGTGTGTGTATTGTCTTGTGTGTGTTTGTGTGTGTGTGTACTGTCCTGTGCGGCGTGTGTGTGTGTGTGTACTGTCCTGTGTGTGTGTGTGTGTGTGTGTGTGTGTGTGTGTGTGTGTGTGTGTACTGTCTGTGACCCGTAGAACTTCTATTACTGCGTCCGGATCACCTTAATGAGAAACTCTGACACCTGAGATTAAGTCAGACTCTGTTTCTAATCCTGGGCTCAAACTACAGGGACTTAAAAAAAACCAACCTAACCCCGTTTAAAATCTGGGTTGCATCATCATTATCATCATTATTATTATTATTATTATTATTAAAGTAGGTATTTAAATATTTTAGAATCCTCCTCCTCCTCCTCCTGTTCTCCTCGTCCTCCTTCTTCGTTGTCTTCTCCTCCACCTTATACTTCTTCTACTCCTCCTTCTACTTCTATTCCCCCCTCTTCATCTTCTTCTCTTTCTTCTTCTACTCCTCCTCCTCCTCGTTTGTTTTCTTCTTCGACCCTTCTTGACACAACCCTCCACGTTCATTTGGACTTCGGACCAGCACCAGAAGGGCGGAGACTCGTGACCCCGTCACAGCCGGGTTGACGTCAGACACCAAACGTTAAACAAAAGTGGGTCGGTCCAAAACATAAGAACCAAACAAACTCATCCAAAACGTTCCAAACTCCTTTATTAAACCTCCTTCATCAAGTCAAAAGCTTGAATTCTCCCAAACATGGAGCCTTTAAACCAGCGACCTCTGGTTCTGTACGGCGGCGGTGGGGCGGCGTTGGCGGTGGGGTGGCGTTGGCGCGGTAGCATTGGCGCGGCGGCGGTGGCGGCGGCGGTGGCGGTGGCGGCGGTGGCGGCGTTGATTCCAGCGCGCCTCAATAAAACGGCTTCTATGTCGGCCGGCAGACACGCTGACACAAGCAGGTAATATCCAGAGCTTTTTACCGGACCATTAACCGTAATGGTTCTGGAGGGCGGCGGATTCTTGAGTGGGTTTTGTTCGGCTCGCATCGCTCCCTGCTCCAATTTGACAAAGACACTTAGGCTCCTCCTGGTTCCGCCGTCATCGCAACTCCACTCCTGCAGTGGATTTAAAGCCCACTGCAAATCGCGCGGGGTGACATCATCATCACGCTGCTCCTGTGTGTGACTTCTGTTTGTGTGTGTGTGTGTGTGTGTGTGTGTGTGTGTGTGTGTGTGTGTGTGTGTGTGTGTGTGTGTGTGCGTAACACAGTGAGGCCTGTTGGGTTTTTATAGAGCCCGGTCTCTTAAGGTGTTTAAATTCTGAGGCCAACTCCATGACATCATGACGGATGAGTTAATCATATCAAAGTTTCATTGGCTGAGTCACATGGGCGCAAAAAAAAAAAAAAAAAGGTACAGTGTGTGATGTGTTCTTTTTCTCAGCACGAGGAATAACAGCTCCTCTGTTTTGTTGCATGATTTTTATTTCTGAAATACTCCTTTAAACACTACTGCAGACTTCCTGGTTCTGAGACGCGAGGGTTTTTTTCCTCGCCTGCTGCCGTCGGTCTCCAAACGCATTAGTTTATGTAGCCGCCGCGAGACCAATTCCCTCTTAATTGGAAAGTGAATATATTGCACTGCATTACATCATATAACGACGGCGGGGGTTATTGCCGGACTGTGTTAACATAATTGAACACGGGTTTCTACAACAATAAGATGAGGAGGTTCAAGATGAGAGGGAGGATCGGTTCAGGACACGGGTCACGGGTAGCGGAACGTTTGGACCCTCAATATATGATTAATTTTCACTTTATTATCCCGTTACTTTGAAGATTGCTTCAATTCAGTTTGTGACACAGTTGTTGAAGTGGTGTTCCTGCTATGAAGCTGTGTTGTTACTGTTAAAGATGTGTCATTGCCGTAAAGCTGTGTTGCTGTAAAGCTGTGTCGTTACTGTAAAATGGTGTTGATGCTGTAAAGCTGTGTCGTTACTGTAAAATTATGTTGATGCTGTAAAGCTGTGTTGATGCTGTAAAGCTGTGTTGATGCCGTAAAGCTGTGTTAATGCTGTAAAGCTGTGTTGCTGTAAAGCTGTGTTGATGCTGTAAAGCTGTGTTGTCGCTGTAAAGCTGTGTTGATGCTGTAAAGCTATGTTGTTGCTGTAAAGCTGTGTTGATGCTGTAAAGCTGTGTCGTTACTGTAAAATGGTGTTGATGCTGTAAAGCTGTGTCGTTACTGTAAAATGGTGTTGATGCTGTAAAGCTGTGTTGATGCTGTAAAGCTGTGTTGATGCTGTAAAGCTGTGTTGTCGCTGTAAAGCTGTGCTGATGCTGTAAAGCTGTGTTGTTGCTGTAAAGCTGTGTTGATGCTGTAAAGCTGTGTTGTGTCTGTAAAGCTGTGTCGTTACTGTAAAATGGTGTTGATGCTGTAAAGCTGTGTTGTTGCTGTAAAGCTGTGTTGATGCTGTAAAGCTGTGTTGTTGCTGTAAAGCTGTGTTGTTGCTGTAAAGCTGTGTTGTTGCTGTAAAGCTGTGTTGTTGCTGTAAAGCTCTGTTGTTGCTGTAAAGCTGTGTTGTTGCTGTAAAGCTGTGTTGTTGCTGTAAAGCTGTGTTGATGCTGTAAAGCTGTGTTGTTGCTGTAAAGCTGTGTTGCTGTAAAGCTGTGTTGTTGCTGTAAAGCTGTGTTGCTATAAAGCTGTGTTGTTGCTGTAAAGCTGTGTTACTGTAAAGCTGTGTTGTTGCTGTAAAGCTGTGTTGATTAAATGTATTATTATTATTATTATTATTGATGCTGTAAAGCTGTGTTGTTGCTGTAAAGCTCTGTTGTTGCTGTAAAGCTGTGTTGATGCTGTAAAGCTGTGTTGTTGCTGTAAAGCTGTGTTGATGCTGTAAAGCTGTGTTGTTGCTGTAAAGCTGTGTTGATGCTGTAAAGCTGTGTTGATGCTGTAAAGCTGTGTTGTTGCTGTAAAGCTGTGTTGATGCTGCAAAGCTGTGTTGTTGCTGTAAAGCGCTGACAGTACTTTAGAGTGCTAACATTACTGAGTTTTTCTTTTGCCGTGAACCAATAGTGTTGCCATAGCGTAGAAGAGTTGCCGTGACCTCGCTGTAAAGAGGTGTAGTTGCTTTGAATCTGTCAGGTTGCGTGGAGTGGACCCGTTGAGGTGAAATGGTGTCGGTGCTTTAGTATCGGAGCAGGTTGACTTTGAATACATGGAATTATAAGAAGCGTAACTTTTGTTTCCCATCTTTATTCTGCTTTGAATCGTACTTTTATTAGAAAACTTTTTCATTTTTTTTAAATTACATGACACACAAGTGGAATCAGATTTAAGAAGTTTGTTAAGAAGTTTGTTATTGCAGGATTATTTGGTTCTGGCGAATATCAATAATTGTCCTCACCAAGAAACAATGTAAAAAAATCTCTTAAAAATAAATATCTCTTTACATATTTTTATTTTAACAGCTAACTACAACAACAACATATATATATATATATATATATATATATATATATATATATATATATATATATATATATATATATATATATATATATATATACAATTACTTCATGATTAAATTGTGTATTTCATGAAAAATAATCCATTTGAATTAGATTAGCTCGACCTTTTGGTTTTCGTTAAACTGTTTGACCCTTATTAGCGTTTTTTTTGATTGAATCAAGTTACATTATCCTGTTTTTAAATCCATTCTTTACTAAACCACAAAAAAAACAGTCTTCTTATTAATAATAATAATAATAATACATTTAATTTATAATGCACTTAACATTTGGATCAAATCTCAAAGTGCTACAAAGCAAAAGCAGATAAAAGCATCAATAAAAAAATAAAATAATTACGATATAAAAACCTGACCAAAAAGCAGCAATGTTAATTGAGGTTATAGGTTCTGCTAAAAAGGAAAGTTTTAAGTCCTTTTTTAAATGTGTCAGTCATCTGTGGAGCCCTGAGATGGTCAGGGAGGGCATTCCACAGACGAGGGGCAGCAGAACAGAAGGCCCGATCACCCATGGTGCTTAGTCCGGGGAAGGAGGAGGCGGTATGAGTGGGTAGAACGGAGGGATCGTGTCGAGGTCAGTGGGGTGAGTAGTTCTTTCAGGTTGGGGGGTGCGTTACCATGGATGCACTGGTGAGTGAGGAGAGAGATTTGGGTTGTCAGATATTGAATAGGACTTTCTCCATAATCATGTTTAACGCCTCCGCATCAGTGGCCCCTTTGACCTATGGTGTCCCTCAGGGCTCAATCACCGGCCCCTTGCTCTTTTAGCACATAAGATGCTTCTACTGGGTCGTATTATAACTCTCTCAAAGTTGCGATGATTAAATGACTCTCCGATGTAGACCGGTACCGTTTGGAAGTCGCCATATTTAAAATGCGTCACGGCGCCAAAAAAACTCAGCCAGAACATTATGTCACGGCACTAGATATGACTCAACCTGAGAACTTTCATAAACAGTGTTTACATGAAACAGTGAAACAGCGTTTACATGAAACAGTGTTTATATGAAACAGTGAAACAGTGTTTCCATGAAACAGTGAAACAGTGTTTACATGAAACAGTGTTTATATGAAACAGTGAAACAGTGTTTCCATGAAACAGTGAAACAGTGTTTACATGAAACAGTGTTTATATGAAACAGTGAAACAGTGTTTCCATGAAACAGTGAAACAGTGTTTACATGAAACAGTGAAACAGTGTTTACATGAAACAGTGTTTACATGAAACAGTGTTTACATGAAACAGTATTTCCATGAAACAGTGTTTACATGAAACAGTGTTTACATGAAACAGTTTTTACATGAAACAGTGTTTACATGAAATAATATTTACATGAAACAGTGTTTACATGAAACAGTGTTTACATGAAACAGCGTTTACATGAAACAGTTTTTACATGAAACAGTGTTTACATGAAACAGTGTTTACATGAAACAGTGTTTACATGAAACAGTTTTTACATGAAACAGTGTTTACATGAAACAGTGTTTACATGAAACAGTTTTTAAGTGAAACAGTGTTTACATGAAACAGTGTTTACATGAAACAGTGTTTACATGAAACAGTGTTTACATGAAACAGTTTTTACATGAAACAGTTTTTACATGAAACACTGTTTTTACATGAAATAATATTTACATGAAACAGTTTTTACATGAAACAGTTTTTACATGAAACAGTTTTTACATGAAACAGTGTTTACATGAAAGAGTGTTTACATGAAACAGTGTTTACATGAAACAGTTTTTACATGAAACAGTGTTTACATGAAACAGTGTTTACATGAAACAGTGTTTACATGAAACAGTGTTTACATGAAACAGTGTTTACATGAAACAGTTTTTACATGAAACAGTGTTTACATGAAACAGTATTTACATGAAACAGTTTTTACATGAAACAGTGTTTACATGAAACAGTGTTTACATGAAACAGTGTTTACATAAAACAGTTTTTACATGAAACAGTTTTTACATGAAACAGTGTTTACATGAAACAGTGTTTACATGAAACAGTGTTTACATGAAACAGTGTTAATATAAAACAGTGTTTACATGAAACAGTTTTTACATGAAACAGTTTTTACATGAAATAATATTTACATGAAACAGTGTTTACATGAAATAATATTTACATGAAACAGTGTTTACATGAAACAGTGTTTCCATGAAACAGTGTTTACATGAAACAGTGTTTACATGAAACAGGTTTTACATGAAACAGTTTTTACATGAAACAGTGTTTACATGAAATAATATTTACTTGAAACAGTGTTTACATGAAACAGTGAAACAGTGTTTACATGAAACAGTGTTTACATGAAACAGTGAAACAGTGTTTACATGAAACAGTGTTTACATGAAACAGTGTTTACATGAAACAGTGAAACAGTGTTTACATGAAACAGTGTTTACATGAAACAGTGTTTACATGAAACAGTGAAACAGTGTTTA